>JANHJO010005448.1:30078-40446 GCA_032468235.1 Pseudoxyrhopus heterurus | reverse complement strand
AGGAAGGAAGGAAGGAAGGAAGGAAGGAAGGAAGGAAGGAAGGAAGGAAGGAAGGAAGGAAGGAAGGAAAAAAAACAGGACAGAATAACAGAGTTGGAAGGGACCTTGGAGGTCTTCTAGTCCAACCCCCTCCTCAGGCAGGAAATCCTATACTATTTCAGACTAATGGTTGTTCAATCTCTTCTTTAAAACCTCCAGTGTTGGAGCTCCCACAACTTCTGGAAGCAAGCTATTCCACTGATTAATTGTTCTAACTGTCAGGAAATTTCTCCTTAGTTCTAGGTTGCTTTTCTCCTTGATTAGTTAATAGACTATGATAAAGAGAAGATTCATTCAAAAGTTGCAAACTATTATTTCAGTGTTGCATTCCTTTATGTATTTTACTTCCCAATCCAAGAGGATGGACCTTTTTCCTTTTCATTTGTCCTTTGCAAGTGTTTGGTTAATTATAAAAAGCAGTTCTATAGCATTTCTATTGTATAGGTTATTTGTTCTGGATTTCTCCATTCATTTTGAGCGCTGCTTTTAGAACAGCTAGGCTACATTCTATGTCCACCTTTGCATAATTGTTTGCTGCTTGTGAAAAAGCCTTTGGTTTTTAGCAGGGAAGAAAATTAAATATAGAAACAACCATTCTTCTTCTCTTTTATTTTCTTAAGTTTTAAAGTTTCTAGTGATGGTTTATGAAAATTTTGTAAAGTCTCAGTGACATGGATCTTACAAGTCCCTTGTCAACAGTGCTTCATTTTCACAGTGGGAGAAAAGGTGCCATGTCGGAAGCTTGTCTCCACACATTAGAACTCCTAACGTAGTTTCTCTCTTTTATTATTCAGTAAGGCATGCATGGACTAAAGGAATGCTAAGGATGGTCTATATGTGGAAATCCTGCCTTGGACATCCCATTCGTCCCTCACTAATTAGGAGGATAGTGCAGTTCTACAGTCCTAGGACATAGAAGGACCCTAGATACAATTTTACACACATTTATGGAAGAAACAAAAATTCTATCTGGCTTGTTTACTTATCCTTCAAGCAGAGGTCCTTTGAGAGAATTAAAATGCCATGCATGTATATAGAACGGCTTTCTGCAGTACAGCCAAACTTGAACTATAGCAAGAAAAAAAAATGCCAGTGCAATCATAGGTTGAAAATGGAAAGGAAAAACAGAGAAAAGACAGAAAAAAAGAGTGCCGCTGAGGGAGGATATCATAGGAAAAAGAAATTCAAATGAAGGAGGTCCAGGAATGGACCATACAATACATCTTGCCAAGAACAGCTCAATTATGGAAATTTTGCCCCAGAAAGCAGTGAAGATGACTCCTGGCAGTTGATGACAAGGAATAGTATGAGGGATTAATTTATTTTACTTTTTTTCTAAAATATATGCTTAAGCCAATTGCACAAATAAGACAACCATCTTATGACTTCTATAGATAATAGAGAAAACACAGAGAGAATGCTTAAAGAAAGATTTCTTTTTAAACTTCTCTTCACCTCCCTAGTTGTTTGGATTGGATAACAGATGGTCATTTGATCACAGAGGGAAGATTATGTCTACCCACCAAGACACTTCATTTCTTAGTTGGATTTAAAAAAAAAATCCAACTCTTGATAAAATCAACTCTTGATAAAATCTCTTACCAGGAACTGTGGGATATATGGATGAGTGATTTTATGGATTAATAACTGGCTAAAGAACAGGCCACAGAACAGCATAGGAATTATAATTTCTTCAGATATTGATGATAGTACCAAGTTTTTTATTTGTATTTAAATGTCCTGAATTAGGAATAAGCAATAAGATGGCCAAGTTTCTTGATGATATGAAACTGTTTAAAATAGTAATATCAAACATGGATAACAAAAAGGTTGAGGAGGCAGAAGAGGAGGAGGATAAAAGGGAGAGAATTTAACCAGACAGTTGACTGAAACTTGGAATTTTTAGGAAATGAAATGAAAATAAAATATCTAGTTGAATGGTCACCTTATAAAGCCCATGGAAAGTCTACTTGGCATACAGTAAACAATTATGTTCACAATACCTCCTAAAGAATATTGTGGTGATTTAAATATACACACAGTCCACCCAAATGATTAGAACAGTTCCATCTTCATTGTCACTTTTTAGCTTAAGTGAAGATGGTTAAGGATGATCTATGTTATCATGCGGGGTGCAATGGCTCAGTGGTTTAAGACACTGGGCTTGTCGGCGGGGTTCAAGACCCAAGGGGCACATGACAGGGTGAGTTCCATTACTTGCCCCAATTCCTGCCCACCTAGCAGTTGGGAAGCATGCAAATGTGAGTAGATAAATAGTTACCACTTTGGTGGGAAGGTACCAGCATTCTGTGTGCCTTGACATATAGTCATACTGGCCCCATGATCACAGAAGTGTCTTTGGTCAACATTGGCTTCCTCAGCTAAGAAACTGACATAAGCACCAACTCCTAGAGTCAGACACGACTGAACAGAGGAAACTGATACCTTTTTCTTTGTCTTATCATGCATGATATGAATATGTGGCTAAGTGTATTATTTGTATCTTGGTGCTTGTGCACATAAGAACTTAAGATAGGAGGTTTAGGACTAATAAAGAGGAGCACTTATTTCAGCAAACCATAGCTGAACTATGAAACTCACAATGGTCAGATTTAGTGTTAGCCACCAATTTAGATGGTTTTTAAAGAATATAAATTCATGAAATGAAGGCTATGAATGGCTATTAGTTTTGATTGCTCTTTACTGGCTTTGTGTTATTCAGTGCATGTTGTTTCAGATGCTTCAGCAGATGGCAGCACCAAGCCATTCTTCATTGATTTAGCTGACTAAGCAAGGTCAGCTCTGGTTAATACTTGGAAGGGGGACCACCTTGGAAATTCAGGCCTGTAGGTTACACTTGTAAATTGAAAATATAATAGAATAAAGCAGGGATTAACCACTTTGGTGTCATGCCAAGAAAACATCATACATGTGTCTGTACAAGTCAGCAAGAGTAGAATTTGACTAGAAGGTAATTTTACTATTTTTGAGATAAATACAGACAGGAGGATTTTAAGTAGTCCACAGTGACATTCAACTATTTTCTTGAAGTTTAATATGGTTAAGAAAATACAACAAATTATACTTATCTATCTACTTGATCACTACTGTGGTGAAACAAAATGCTAACTTTGTAATGTAGGATTATGGAGTGATTTAAATTAAATGAATGTTGACTGAGTAACGAGGTATGTGAATATATTTTCATTCCAACAGGAGGGAAGAAAAAAATATTTCTGAAACAAAAAAAAATCTCCACCTTGAGTTTATCAGAGTTTTCACAGTTGGTAGAGTACTATTTTTGTATGGAAATATTTCTAAAGTACAAATCATTTTTTGGGCAGCTGTAAAGTGCTACATCCAACATCCAGAAATTTTTTAGCCACCTGTAGCCAAACTGTACAGATATTTTGAGGAAACACAAAAGAAAACAACATGCATACACACATATTAAGGATAAAAATAATAAGCAACCCACAGCAAAGTACTTGGTGTGATTATGGGGCTTGTATGCTCTGAGGAAGATGATAGCTAGAGGTTCAACCATACTGGACAGGTCTCATCATAGGAGTCAGATGAAGAGTGTCTCTTCCACAAACAACATGGTGAGACATAATTTACAGAAACCCATACCAAATCTGTCATTGTCCGAGTCAACAAGGATTATGCTACATGTTGGAATTCTTGAACATCTGGTACCAAGTGGACTACAGCACTCAGGCTGAATAACCAGAATCAGTAGTTGATCTGAACTACAAGTATTCAACACACAATTATTCAGACTTCACAATTGTTGATAAGAAAGACAAAAAAAGTCTGTATAGTGACCAGGAGACAGCAAAATAGAAGAAAAGGAACTGAGAAAACCACAAAATACTAACACCTCCAAATAGAAGTGGAACAATTGTTTCAAAAGAAATCAAACCAAATAAAAGTGGAACAACTGTTTCAAAAGAAATCTAGCACCAATAGGTGCCTTGGATGCAATCCCAAAACATTTGGAGCATCACTTGAACACCATTGACATTGGCAATATACCATCAGTCAATTGCAAATGGCAGCTTTATTTGGAACCACTTGCAACAATACCTTTAATATTAAACAATATCTGTCTATCTCCAATTGTTGGGAAGGACCTAATAGGTAGATGAAATGCCAAATCCAGTCTGAACAACTGGTTGACTATGTGACCAATCATAATAATAGCAAATAAAGTGTTTGCAGAGACAATTCTGACTATTATTATATTTGGATTACTTAGCATGGCTTGGTATCCAAGTAAGATCACTTACTTGAAAGAGTATTTAAAAATTATGCACTCTAGAACAAAAACAGACCACAAGAATGGCAACACTGGAACTGTTTGTGGGAAAAGTTTTTTCTGACTGGGTTGCCTTTCGCTTTTCACTTTTGTTCAGCTATTTTTAACCACAAATAGCCATTAGAAATATTTTTGCCTCATTTAAGAGAAAGAGAGAGAGAGGGGGAGGGAGGAAGGGAAAGAGAGGGAGAGGGAGAGATTTTTACCCTGAAAGAAAAAACAGAAACAATAACAATAATAACAATGAGATTACATCTAGATGGCTTCTTCAATAGAGGATTTCCTAATGGGATTTAAAGTTGATATCTCCACATTTTTTTTCTTTGTACTCTTGTATTCACTGTAGGGTAATTTTTGGCTTATTCCCATGCTTTATTGAATGTCTGTGTCTATTGCCAAGTTATGCTGCTTCTGATATTTTTTCCCCCTCTCATTTCTCTACGTCCCATTATTTTCTAATCTTTTACCACTTTTCTTTGTTTATTTTTATTCTCCTTTTTTGTTTAAGTTATATGAAGCTATATGATCCTATTTAGCTGAGAGGGAAAAGCTATAGAACCATATCAGAGCCCTGTGAAATGTTCCTTTTTTATGGGTTTTCTTTTTGTTTTTCTTTGATTTGTTTTATCATGCAGCATTTTCCTTTTACATTTCATGGTTTTTCTTTCTTTAACTATTAGGAGCTCATATTCTTTATCAAAAGAGCCAATCTGGCACAGTAGTTAAGATGCTTCCCACAATGTGGGCAAGAAAACGGCAGGGACCTGCCCAGGTAGCCATCGAATGAAGACTGACTTAAAGGATCTCTCGCTCTACACACCTCCCCTGCAAGAGAAAAAAAAAATCTTTATTTTGCATTCAGGCAGTTATCAAACTTTAATTTACAACTCTGTAAACAAATTGAACACTTTTATTACAGGAATGCTCTGTACCATGTAACTAAAACATACAATTTGGATCTTATAAAATATTGCTACTTGAGTGATACATATTTGTGGGCCAAAGGAATACATTTACATAAATGAATTTAGTTAGCCTTAATGTGAAATGATTGAAAGAATCAAGAAACTATATGAAATTTTAAACTATTCCAAGTGTTTAAAAGATGGTTTTGCTTTCTTACGGGAGACAGATCTAATAGAAGATAAAAACTCTTTCTTTACAGACTGATCTTTTGGAAAGGTCTTTTGACTAATAGTTCAATCAGGGTGAAAGAAAGATGGATTAACATGCCTCTGTTTAACATGTTGTAACTAACATAACTGGTCCTTTCTTAATTCCAGTTAATAAAGCTTGATTTAAAACTTTATCCAATTTATGATCAATGTTTATGAACCTCAGAGTACTCTGCCATATTCAATGAATATTTGTGTCACATAAATGATATCTGTTATGGCCACATTATTGTACCAAGAGATTTTAATGAGATACTAGATCCTGAATTATATAGGAATACATCCACTTGTAAAAGACACTAATTAGCGAGAACTATAAATAGATCATATATGGATGAATTAAATTTCATTGATTCCTGGTGTTTGCTGTATCCCAGACAACGTGAGTATGCTTTTTGTCAGTGGTGATTCTGAATTTTTACACATTTTAGCATTATTTTGACAAATTCAAATATATTTTACTGATTGTTATACATCTCATAACATAAACCTAATATACAAGCTTAAATATACAAGTACAGCAAGAAACTGACTAAACTATCTAAATCTGGTATTTTAATGTTTCTGTATTGCATGATAGGAAATTTCAAGTTGATGAATTCTGAGATATTGAAATATTTTAGAGTTAATGTATGCTATGACTAGCCTTGAAATTTCAAATTGGAGTCTTACAAGGCTCATACGCTTAGTTGCATTATTGGGTGAACATAGTAAAAAACCCCAATAGAACAGGGGTGTCAAACATGCGGCATCATGTTGTTGTCACGTGATGTATCATGACTTTTTTCCCCTTCACTAAAGTGAGGGTGGGCGTAGCCAGTGCGTGACGCATCTGGCCAGTGGGCCGCGAGTTTGACAGCCCTGCCATAGAATAAATACAGTACTAATTTGAAAGACAAACTAAAAACTCTTTCAGCACAGATGGCTAGATGTCACACTACCAACACAAATAGGAAAACTAACTAAATATATGTTGAATAACTTATCATAAAAAAAGATAAAGGAGTCCCTATGGATTTCACTCCACTAACCATTGCCAAATATAGGGGGCAGTGCTTATCTCTTTTCTAAGGCCACTGAGCCAGCACTAGCTAAAGACATGTGGCCAGCATGCTGTCATAGAGCGCTGTTACTTTCCCACCAAAGTGGTACCTATTCATCTACTTGCATTTGTATGCTTCCGAGCTGCTAGGTTGGCTGGACGTGGGGCAAGGACAGAAGCTCATCCCATTGTGTGGAGCTCGGTCTCAAACCTGAGCTGCTGGCTTTTCAGCTACAATCCCAGTGTCTTAACCAAGGAGCCACCATGCCTTGTATGTTATCATAGTAAGAAAAGAAAGTCATAGACAGAAAAGAGTGAAAGGATATATACAATTCTGAAGGCCATAAATATTTTTATTTTATTTTTTATTTGTTTTATTTATTTATATCCCACCTTTATTATTATTATTATTATTTTTGCAAATAATCCAAGGCAGCAAACATATCCAACACAACTTCCTCCTCCAACACACTTTGCTATTTTCCCCAAACAACCCTGTGATGTGAGTTGGGCTGAGTGTGTTATTGGCCCAAGTCATCCAGTTCACTTTCATGGCCACAATAGCACTAAAGCTCACAGTCTCCTTGTTTCTAGCCTGGTGCCTTAATTGCTAGACCACGTTTTAACTTGTATTTACATAGTAACCTTGAGAATAAATCTAATGAAGAGGATTTTTTTTTAAATCTAAAAACTGACTTTCCACAGTTGGATTCTCAAAATTATTAATCACTCCTTTGATGTGAAGAATTAAAAAATAAATCTTATTTTAAATATGGTAAAATACAAAACTTGATGATTTTCTTATAGAGTAGTATGAAACATATATTGATATTCTTGTTCCTAAACTCTACAATTTATGTAAAGCTATGAAATTGTATTTTTTATTGAATAAAACATATTTCCAGTTAGTCCAAGACCTGGTAAAGATTTGGATTATGAGAGTTATAGGACAGATTCTTAATCTTATGATACCACCACCATCAATTTTTGTAAATCTTTATTTATCAGTAATAGAATCTTCTTTTTGCTTTAATTCAGCAATATTATAAACATCTCTGTCATCTATGCTTTCCCTCTGCTCTTCTGCCAGTAGCCTGTAGGATACCTTCTGATCTGGAGTAGGTCATCTTCCAGATTTATGTTGACATTGTTCTGGTGATGAATACCCATTTGATTTTCTTGACCAAATACTGGAATGGACTGCCATTTCCTTCATTACTGAATTATATTTAGTTTGATCCTTCATCCGTGACCCGATGTATTGTTAACAGGTTCTCCGGGACTCAGAAGCAATAAGGCCATATGAGTACTTAAGGCTTTGTTCTAAGGTAGTGTAAGTATATAACATTATAGCATAACATGAGATAACAATAAAAATATACAGGAATAGTGAATAATATAGCATAATCCAAGATAGCAATAAAAGAATATTAAAAAATAGTTAAAATTATTCAAGAACAAAATAAGACATAAAAAGAACACTGTTTCTTACAGTTAGGAAACTTCAGAGATGAGAGTAGCTGGACCCTTTCAAAGCCAGCAAACACGTAGCATCATCCCAATTAAGGTCTTCGTTGAAGTTCCATCCCATAGGAGTTTCTGACTAGCTTATATAGACTCTGAACCATAATTAAGCACACCTGCTTTTCAGTGGTCTCATGTTACTGGATATTACCAAGAACAAATCTATCTATCTTGGAATGCTTGGCCCTTCTGCCAAGATTCAAGGTTGAGGATTCCTTCCAGGAATGAGATCATCAAGGATAAGGAGACTTCATTTAAACCAGGTCATGATGATTCCATCTTAAAGTTAAGGAGTACTTGTTTCTCAAGATTAATTGCAATAAAGATGTGAAAGATCATTCTACTTACACAGGTATCCTATCAAGGACAGAGGAAAATAAAGAAAATAAAGTAGTGATAGAGGAGAACATTTATATCTCAGAGTTGAAATGAGGAGTCCTTGGTGCTCTCTGAGCTTGGTTGTCAGTACAATTAGCACTGATGAAGATACCTAGTTTGGGTAATGAAACGTCTTCAAGAAAACAACTAAGCTTAGAAAGCAGTAAGGGCCCTTCAAATAAAGTATGTTCCAAATATGGCCCTTTTATGAGTAAAATAAATGCTAGCTTAATTCTGAACAACATACTCAGCCATGATATAGAAATATAAAATCATATAAAGCTCTATGTGTCATGCCCTAAGGGAAAGAAATATACACCACTAACTAATTCCAACTTTCCGAAAAAGTCCCAGTTCTGATTGCTTTACAAAATCTTCCCTCCTCTATTGCAAGAAGATGATTCATATTGATGATACGGTATTGCTTTCCACTGAACCTTTCAATGGTGATCCCCACATTCTATTTTTATTTATTTTTATTCTAGGAAGTTTTATTCCTTGAAGCAGCAGTGGTTTTAAATTTGAGCAACTCTGCATATAGGTGTAGGTCATAAGAGGAAGGATATTCTTCATAAGCATTGTCCTGTAATAATCCCACAAATACACCAAAACCAGCCATGTTTTCAAGGAGTCTTCCTTACTATGTGAGCCAAAATGGTATACTCCTGGAATTTCAGTGGTGACAATTCATCAGGACAAATAGAAAGGGGAGAGGGCATTTCTGACCAAATCAAAGGCTCGCTTGCAAAAAAAAAATTGTTTATTTTATTTCAAATAAAATGATTCCAAATATGGGAGGGGGCACATAGCGGGAAAGAATGGCGGAAGTTGGGTGGAAGGGAGGTATCACAGCTATTGCACTTCCTAGTGTTGAGGCATCTTGGAAAAGATGTTGTGGCATGGGGCACCACTGTCCTCTCCACCGTACCAAGAAATGAGATTGCTGCTAACAGCCAAACCTGGTTAAAATTTGTCTACCTCATTATTCTCTACCTGGATAGGTTACAATAAAGGAACACAACTAATAATAAATAAATTTGCTTCTCCCCAAGAACTTCACGTTCTTCTGCCAGCAACTGTGCTAACTCAATGTATTTCCCCCCCATTGAAGACAATTGAAGGAATATATTACCTAATGGCACCCAATTTCTCTTATAGAAAATAACAGGGCAGAGAAAATGGTAGCAACTTACTACAAATCAACTTACCATCACTGAATTTAGTTCGGCCAAGAGCTAAAGTGCGAATAGAGCTATAATGCAAGACCTACCCAAAATATTATGCATGCTACAGTTTCATCTGTGTAGTTTTTTTTCAATAACATGTCAATATAAAGGCAAACCACATTCTGTAAATTCAGAAGGGTGGGAATTAACAATGCATTTTTGCCCTTTTTTGAGGGAACAAAGGTGAGGAGATCTTTTTCTTATTCCAAGACCTCCCATTGATGATGAAGTATGGCAGGGCCTAACTGATGTGTTTTGAAATCCCCTATTGAGTGGTTGAAGAAAGCACTGGCAGAAATGAAAAAAAAAATATTGTAGTTGAATAAAAATGGCTTTATGAACTTGGAGAAGAGAAAATGTGCTGTATTGAAGTCACTTCATGATTTCTCTACATATGAACATCAGGTCATTTTGATCAATTTTTAACTTATGATGCAATTCTAACCATGCTTGTTAAAATTATGCCTAGCTGTAATAATTTTTTAACAAATTTTTATTTATTCGTTTTTTTTAAATCCCACCTTTATAAATAACTCCAGGAGACAAACATACCTAATACTTCTTCATCCTTCTTCTACTTCCCCCACAACAAAAACCCTTTGAGGTAAGTTGAGGGGGGAGAGACAGGGAGAGGGAGGGAGGGAGGGAGGGAGGGAGAGAGAG
>JANHJO010005448.1:0-10649 GCA_032468235.1 Pseudoxyrhopus heterurus | reverse complement strand
GGATTCGATCAGCCAAACTGCTGATCTGCAGTACTGCAGTACTGTGTTCTTACCACTTGAGCCACTGCAGCTCCCTACAGGCACGCAGAGCCCTCTCTCTGGGCACATGAGCCATCACCCCAGCTCAGCTCTGCCGTGCATGTTCACATGCACCTACCACCAGCCAGCTGGTCTTCTGGTTTCTGCTGTGTATGTGTAGAGGGCGGGGCACATATGTGCATGCATAGGGTGTGGGGCACAGGCAGTCACATGTGCATGCACAGGGGTGGGGCACATGCACAGGATGCACGCGTGTTGCATTTTGGGGATGCGTGGATGCATGCTTTGGATACTTGGTGCCAAAAAGGTTAGTCATAACTGGTCTAGGTAGTCACTAGGAATCAATATTAACACACACACACACACAAACACACACACACACACACACACACACACACACACCATGCATCTAAATCGGGTGTAAACTGGTGGCCCACAGGCCGCATGCGTCACGTGGAGACCACACCCACCCCAGCTCCGTGAAGGAAAAAAGTCACAATACATCATGTGACAGCAATGTGATGCTGCAAATTTCACACCCATGAACTAAATTGTAAAAGAAAAAGTGGAGAAAAGAAATCTAAGCCCTGTTGGTGGCTCCTAGTAAACGTTTGTCTCCTAGAACTTTTTTTAGATTTACAGTTGTTTTTCTTAGATTTTCTATATTGAACATTTATTTATTTACCACTGCTGTTACTCTACAGCATGTTGTCAATGCAAATAATTTCATCCTCCTTCTCACTTCTCACTTTACAATGAAGAAAACAGAAATAAGGGTTGTTGTTGTTGTTGTTTTAAAAAAGTGATAATGACTAACTTTTTTTCCTCATTGTCCCCAAACAGAAACCAGATGACTACATCAGTTACAGATGATGTGAGTGTGACTGTCTGTGGGGCTTCAGCAGGTCTTTGGAGAGCCCTTGGCAAGTTTAACTCATCATTTGAGTGTCAACATTAATGGGCTTCCTGCAATATCAGTAGTAGAAATTGTGGCAGAGGTTGGCCTTGGAATGATCTGAAGCTTCAGTGTCTGACAAATTAGAGGAAGTAATGCAATTTAAAAGTGTTGAACTATGACTCTATCTCAGAAGATGACCCTGACTTTATAACCACATTCCCTGCCCTCCACCAGCTAGGCTTGAACATTTTTCCTTATAATGGACATTTCAACATCAGCAGCTCAATAGCCATGGAAAGAGATATTGACCGAGTCCAGTGTAGTCACTGTTAAGACAGAAGGTATAACATGTAGTGATGTAGCTGATGGTGTGGAGAAAGGCAAAAAAGTGTATTTTGTTTAAAAAGCTCTCTTGACTCCAATCTCCATTTTTCACTTAGAAAGGCCGTTTCAAACTGCCTCCATTTCAACAGGCTCGGCACGGCGAGAGAGTCAATCCACAGAAGAGAGATCAGCAATGCAGGAAATGGTCACATTTTCATGAAATGCTCTAGGAGTTTTCTGAACAGCGTTTCTTAAAGATGATGCCTTTCCCCTCTCGTGGACAGCACAACTTAATGAGCCGGCAGCAGCTCACCGGCTGATCGTGTTTTGTCACCATTAAATGCTTCAACCAACCTCATCCCTTTCACTTAAAAGTTACAGTGGGGGCAGAGAGTTTAACAGCCTGCTTTCATCTTGCTCGACCACATGCTGTTCTGGGCTGCAACATTTTTGCGGCAATCTAATCTTAAAATCCTAATGTTTCGCAGTCAAGCCAATAGAACATTTCCTTTTGATTAGGAGTTGCCAATCTTTCGGTGTTCGTGAGCACAAGTGGATAATTAAAGAGTATGTTGCAAATGCTCCCATGAAAGGATAGAGGGAGTAAGGGAGAGGGAGAGGCCAGTTCAAAACACGTTAGCACTAAAAGACAACCTGGTGAACAATCCCATCACCTGTCTTGCTCTGCAGGATGATCTCTTCCACCCCAATGTTCAGTGTCCTGACAGGTGGGCAAAGAATACCTCTGGGCTCAACTATGGTTCAAAATCTGTCACCAAAATGGAGAGGATATGGGTCATCTGCTTTGCAACATGCCAGATTTCTGTTTAACCTTTTTGGAAATTAAAAGCAGTGTACAGGTTTTCCTACAAGTGGAAAGATAGGAGTCTTTGTCTTAAGCTCCCTAGAATATGCATAGGGTCATAACTAAATTACTGTATCTGAGGGTTAAACTACATTTAAAGTGAATTATTAATAACATTGTGTTTTCAATACAAATCCTGGGTCATTTCTCACAAGAATCCTGGTCCAGAGGAAGAGAAGTTTAGCTCATTTTTCTCCAGTGGGCTTCCTGTTGACACCCATTCACCAACCCACCTCTTGCAAAGCACTTAAGAAAATCAATGTCTCATTGGGGACAAAATGCCAAGAGCATATTGGGTTAATTCTCTTATAAAATGTACCTTTTCAATAATGTATAAATAACCATAATTTCTGTAATCATTTGTCATTGAATTCTGCTGACCTTGGTAAAAGTTAACATTTCAAAGTTTGCCTACAAAAAGCCATGAGTTCTACAGCTTTCTGATGGAACACAATATTTATGTTAGTCATTATTAATGAATATTTATATGTTTGTGTATGTGCGTGTGGGTGTTTCTTTAGTCACCATAACAACTTTAGGCAGCATATACAATATCACAGATATGAATTAAAAACAGCAACAAAGCACAGAAGTATTTAGCAAACCATGTGTCAGGCGTGAAAAGTAGATCTACACTTAATGGTCCAATTTAACTGATTTATTTTTATTCCTTCCATGGCTCTGACAGTCCTTCTCCTACACCATGTTGGGGAAATAGCAGAACAATTACGTAATTCATGAAACATGAAGCAAAATCAAAAGTAGGATCACAGGTCATCTTGCCCAAGGCCTGTTGAAAGGGTCAAGTTTGAAGCTTTTCCAAAATAATACTATGATTTGGGCTCTACTATCTAGACTTCAGATAGTATTCTGTTCCACCAGGCAGAGGTACTCAGAGAGAAGGTAATATTCAAAGTTCTGCAAAATTATACAGCATTAATTATGGGACTCAAATCTTATCATATTGGAAGAAACAACGAGAAGTCCCACAGGTATAGAGACCCTACCCTATGAAGGACTTTATATGTGGCAACCTGCCCTTGAATTAACACCTAGAAACTCATTGGTAACAAGTACAGTTTGCAGAATGGAAGTATTGTGTGGATTCAATGATGTACAATTATATTGTCCTGTGTTACAGAATCATGGACGAAATGTAGCTTCCAAATGCTCTAAAACAGGTCTGTCAAACTCATGGTATGTGCTGGCCATGCCCACACCTGGTTTAGAGAAGGGGGAAAAAGTTGCTATATGTCACGTGATGATGCCGTGATGACACAAGTTTGAAACCCCTGCTCTAAAAAGCTCATTTAAAGCATATTGCAATAGTCCTAACAGGAGGTAACTAAGGCATGAATGACCATAAGAAGGTCCTCCCAATCTAGGAAAGGATACAACTGCTCATCAAATGAATTCCTGTGAGGATCTTCCTGCCACAGCTGTCACTTGTTCACCAAGCAAGAACAGTCAGTCTAGAAGCCCCCTCTCCCCACACTGAAGTATGTTCAAGTTTTACCTGGGGAAGTACAATCCTTCCAAGAACTAAAGCTGGAGGCTCTTTTAGAAAGGAAGATTCTTAAATTTTCTGCCACTTGAGCTTAGGGTTGAAAATGTGCTTGCTCGTCCCCACCCAAACTTTAACATACTTCATAAACTAGGATAGGATGTCAGCAGCATTGTCTTTCCAGCCCAGGATTGAGAAACATAACTGGATATCATCAACATATTGATATCCAATCTCATGCCATTGGATTACCATTTCCAAAAGCCTTATGTGAATGTTAGATAGAATCCATAGAACTTAGAGGAACATTGCAAAGCAGAGACCTTGGGCTCAATTTTGTTCTCTCCGGAAACTGAATGGACCTGACCCCAGAGAAAAGAGAACTATTATTACACACTACCGTACACAGGCAACTCCCAACAGGCAACTCCCAAGAATGGACCAGAAAGAGTTCAAGTAAGGATGGGTGAATCACATCCCAATCCCATCAGAGATCATCCACATTTCAGAGATCATCCACATAGGTACATTCTATGCCATCTTAGTACTATACCAGTGTGAAAAATCTGTTATGAATTTATAGGTTTTACAATTGTTTTAAAAAGTATATGACAATAATTTAAACATCCATTTTGGATGCAGCTGTTGCCTTTTGAATACTATATAAAAACATCTTACCAGAATTATTTAATGTGTACATAGGGCCAGGAAATATTTATAACTTTAATTAGAGTATAAGAGGAATTTCTATCAGGATTGAGGTTGTGAAAGTGAATTTACCTTTCTTTTCACTGTTTTGCTTAATCCCGGTGAAAACAAGCTTTACATCTAGTATTATTGTTTTAATGACTGCATCAGAAATTTTACTGGTTCCATTGACTGACACCTGATTAAAAGCAGGTATCTTTCATTTTATGCAAATTACATTAAGATCAATTTAATTTTTACATATGCAGAAGTTCTTTAAATGAGACAGATTTTTTTAATATGTAGCATGTTCCTCAATTTGACTTTAACTTGCATTTAAATAGGGACTGATAATAATGAGCCTAAACTGATGAAGATGAAGATAATGGGAGCTGACTTTGTAATATGTGTGATGAAGTCATTATTTTGCCTAATCTCCTTTCAAATCATGCCATGTTTCATGACCCTATGTTAATAAGAGCCAGAAGCAAACCAATCTAAAAATGGGCCAAGATAGTTACAATGATCTTCCCTTTCTAATTTTATAATTGAAGAGATCCTAGATTAAATTCTGAGAAGCGGAGCAGGGGTTTGCAGGAAGCAAAGAGATGCAAGTGACAAGATTTATAATAAGTGTTTAAAAGCCCATTTTGAATAAAACCAAGATTAAATTGCAATAAATAAATACATCTTTATTGTTCCTTTTCACACCATACCAAAGCATTTCATTATCAAGTCATTTTATTATGCCTTTGGCATTAACACATAGCACATGTTTTATTTGGTTACATTTCTATGAAACACAGATGGATTTACTTCATACTTCCATGGTGAATTGCAGGAAAGTGCTACCATATTTTACATTGGGAAGGTTTGGTTTGGTTTGGTTTGGTTTCTTTTAGTATCCTAAAGATGGCCCTAGCAAATCAATTTAATTCTGTTGATGACAAGAAAACAACATGGATCATGAAGAGGCCAGTTCAACTTAAGAGAAATTCTACCGTTATTTACTCAAAAACCAGAGTCATTTAGACATGAGTTCTGCTGATGAATCACCATGAAGTTTGAAACACGGGGATGAAATAAAAAGAATTTTAAATTCAGACAAAAATTTGAAGTATGAAGGTAACCAAATCAGAGTAAGATTCATATCAATAAAATATTTCATAAAGGGGAGACAGGACTCCTCCTGCTAGCACTTCTCTGATTGAAATTTGTAAACATGATAAAATTGATTTGCCAATTAGAACCAGAGAGCCTGCCACAAGACTCACCCTTCCCATCTCACCTGCAATTAAGAGCTTGAAAAGTCACAAATGTGGCAGTATCTTGTCATCCTAGTTACTATATTCATTTATTATTGGGATAAATTAAGTCTTCCAAATAGCCAATATAATTCCATTAAATTCAGGGTTCACATCACTAATGTATAGATTTCTACAAAACTATATCATTTCTATAAAACTTTTATAAAAGTCCATAAAGGTGATAGTTAATAATGAATTGCTACTTGTAATTTTTTTTTGCATTATAGGATGTTCTCTAGATGTGTTGGCTTGCAATTCCTTAGATTCCCAGTTATGAGCAGAGGTGGGTTTCTACCGGTTCAGCCCGGTTTGGAAAAACCGGTCTGGCCAGTCGGGTGAACCGGTTCAGTCGCTGACAAGTCAGCGATGGTTTGGGCCCTCCCACACACCCAAACGCTATTCTGACCTTTATTTCCTGCTTTTCAAGCCCAGCTGATTGGCACGGCAGTGTGGATTCCCATGCCTCAGCTGTTTTTTGGCAGAGCAGCTGCAGGAAAAGGTCAGTATTCATCATTGGTTTGAATGGAATACATGTGCCCAGCGCATGTTTGGCACGCATGCATGAGGCAAACCGGTTGTTAGACCAGTTGAAACCCATCCCTGGTTAGGAGTTAAGGGAATTGTATTCCTAACTATATGGAGATTGCCCTGTTAAGGAAGGCTGCTTGGGGGATAATGACTGGGGTTTTTTTGCTTAGTTTTTTTTTAAATCTTCACATTATGCTGGTTTATGCATATAATAAAGGTTTGATTTGTTTTGTGCCTTCAAGTCAGTATTGACACCTGGAAAATGCCTGGACAAAATCCTGCAGTTTTCTTGCAAGATTTCAGGAATGGTTTATCATTGCCTGCTTCCTAGGGTTGAGAAAGACTGACTGGCCCAAAGTGCCCCAGCTGGCTTCATGCCTAAGGTAGATCTAGAACCCACAGACTCCTGGTTTCTGATGCTTTAACCACTAGACTAAACTGGCTCTCTTAGTTTCATCTAGGTTACTTTGCTTATTGAGCAATTGAAAAGATTAGATAATAGTTGTAATGGTGATTAGGTTCACTCACTTTCTTAATAGATTGCAGTGGTAAAAGAAGGTAATATGAAAATTGTATATAAAACTGCTAAACCAGCAGAACAAAGGCAATATAACTGAAGAAGTACAATCATAAAGGGGAAAGAGGAGCAGGGGAGATGTTAAGAGCAGACATGGAGACACACAGATTTGGCAGAAGGTGATGGCATGCCAGGAGGTACAGAAATGATGGCAGAAACAAAATGATGGATATTTGAGAGAAGAGGGAGCAGTGAAATGCTAAAGGCTTTCTTTTTAATTTAGTGCCAGATCAATATTGCTGGAGACTCATCTTCTCTGTTTATCTGCTCACCATGAAAAATCTGGGCAGCATTTCAACCCTTAACTTTAACCCTCCTGAACTCATAATATGCAGAAGCTATTCTCAAAGTCAGAGGAGAGTGCATGTTCAGATCTTAATATATCTCCTGAGGTTACTAACTATTGGAAGGAAAGCATATTTACCAGCCCAGGAAGTTTTATGTGCCAATCTCAAGCAGGTCTATTTGTCTAAGCCATTAGGAGGCCTATGGATGAAAATAATTCAAAGGAACTATTTACCTCATAATACTCAGGCACGGAAAGCTA
Organism: Pseudoxyrhopus heterurus; assembly: GCA_032468235.1. Lineage (NCBI taxonomy): Eukaryota > Metazoa > Chordata > Lepidosauria > Squamata > Pseudoxyrhopus > Pseudoxyrhopus heterurus. The sequence continues at coordinate 3,373 of JANHJO010005448.1, read as the reverse complement.
TGTTTGAGGTGGGGGCAACATTTAATGGATTCCCCTTGGTTTTGTTTTATTTTGTATTTCATTCCTTTTCTCAAGTTGCTTAGCTGAAATTGGTGTTTGCATTTCATTCATTTGGATAGTTGAAGATTTCCGGGTAGCTTGAGAAGAATGCTTATCTGAGCATTTTGTAAGTTTGCTTCCTGCCTGCACACCATTTCTAGAATACAAACTGCCTTTGTAGTGGCAAGGCAGGTAAGCCATATCCCACATTCATCAACTTCACAGGATCCCAGACTGTCAGCTGCAAATCCAGACAGATGCAATGCTCAAAATTTGAGGGGAGGGTCTACCCCAGGTGTTACATGTTCCTGCTCATATAGGAAGGAAGAGATTCCAGGCAGCCCCAGAAAAGATGGCAGAACTCCAAGGAAGAAATAGCAGAAAGCTGATGGATGAAAGGCTGTGAAACAATGAGCTTGCCATCTCCCCTCAACTAAGATTTAAGCTTTGGATTTTCAGAATGGAAAAAAAACACCCAAGTTCAGGAATTTCTGACTCAAGGACTCGCCTAGCTTGCATTGCCTGCCCCAAGATAATTCTTTTGTACTCTTCTATTAAAGTTAATTTTATGTCTTCTGTATTTTTTTATACTGTTTTATCTTGTTGTACACCGCCCTGAATCCCTCAGGAGAGGGTGGTATATAAATTTATTTAAATAAATAAATGTGCTCTTGTGTGCCAAGTGGCATTTTTAAAATAATTTCAAATATGCAAACCAATATCATATTAGGATTTTCTCAAAGTCACACAATTCTCTGAAACTTTATTGCATGGGAGAAGCATTCTTCAATCACTGTTTGAGATTTGGATCAACTCTGTATTTTCACCTCCCCACTGATTAGCTTTGGCAAGGGGCTACCACAAATGGAAAAGGAAGCATTGCATTTTCTTCTAATGTATTGAATTTCATATTATACTTTGTGCTATAGATCTAATTCCCTGAAAGAGAGAGGATTGACTTTCCTAGCCACACACCCCAAAGCTACAACAACAAAGAAATGGCACTATAGAACTTGTCTCATTCTTTTACTTTTCCCCAGTTTATTTGCAAATAAGGCCATAGGCAGTGGAGTTCCTACTTTATATCTGGTGCTAAAAAAAAGAAGACATCAAGGTAAAGGCATTCCCAAAGAACATTGATGGTGGCAGCACTAAGCAGTCACTTCAAGTCAAGAAGTCATCCCAGGGTATGTGAAAACCAGAGGGTTTATAAGAGATTTCTTCTATCTTGCCACCTCTGAGCTCAGCCTGCTAGTACATCTTCAGAATCCAGAAAATCTTTTCATCTGAACTTCAAGAATTTAGACTCAATTATCCTTTTCTTTTTAAAAAAAGGTCATTTAGATTTCTCATTTAAGCAGACAGTTCTTCAGAATCTCTACGTTCTATCTGTTTCTCTCTCTCTCATTATCTGTCTATCTATCTATCTATCTATCTATCTATCTATCTATCTATCTATCTATCTATCTATCTATCTATCTATCTATCATCTGTCTGCCTGTCTTATTTCAGATTTGGATAAATAGCTGCCCATCTTCTGCAGTGGAAACCAATACTAAGAAATTATTAAGTATTATTGCAATCTCCCAATCATTCTTTGGTGATCCTTTCATCACACTTTTATCCTCTAATGATCCAATTGCATCCGAAGCCAATTATCTGCTTCTGATTTTCAGCATTTTGGACATGAGAGGGGGATGTCTTTAATAAAAGAGGTGTGTTAAGCTTACCAGAGGCTTAATGCATCACTTTTATAGCTTTAAAAAAATGAAGAAGAAAAAAATGAACCCACACTGGTGATTTGCAAGTATGAGCTTTGAAGTTCAGAGAGCTGCAAAAATGGATCTGAAAGAGGTTGCTTCTCCATGCTTTGAAAGAAATTTTCAAATAATTTGCCTGATTTTGCTAATTAACTATTCACTTGGTATCTTTCCTAATCTGTGTATATACTTAATCTGAGGTTCAGTTAATACATCTTTCAGTTGGCTTGAAGGGGTCCCACTTTCCTAATATTTTCTGGTTTCTTTTTAAGCAATCTCTTTATTGTCTTTGTTTTCTTAGAGTTCTTTGTTTTTGAAATTAAGCTTGACCATGTTGTATTTTATATGTAATTTGAATTTGATAGCAATGGGAATCCAAAGCAACTGGACCATGAAACTCAGAACAAAGCTAGACAATTGGCAATTCACTCCTTAAGTAAAAATCTGGGTTCTTCCATATGAAAATGATTCTTGGAGGGTCTACAACAGGGCTGTCAAACTCCCGGCTCATGGGGCAGATGCGTTACATGCTGGCCACACCCACACCTGGTTTAGCGAAGGGGGAAAAGTCCCAATAAGTCACATGATGCTCCCGTGATGTCGTGAGTTTGACACCCCTGGTCTACAACAAGGACTGGAACGCAGTAGGCATTGAGAAGTAAAGTATTCCTTATTCACTATCTTAAAGCAAGAGTCTAAATTTTGGGTGCTATGTTTGCTACAGATAATCCTTGTTCAGCGACTAACTCATTTACCAATTGTTCAGTTATAACAGTGATGAAAAAATAGCTTTATGAAAAATCCTTGCATTACGATTTTCATAGATCTGTAAAGCAAAGGAAGGCTGAAATAAGATCATAAACACCGTCCTGGTTTTGTTTAGCTAACACTTCACTTAATGACTGAGTTGCCGGGCCCAATTGTGGTTGTTAAATGAGGAGTCTCCATATTTATTTTTCAGAACTCTGAGGACTGCTGAGGGGATGAGGGCTGCAATATTTCATAGGACCACTAGGTTGCAGAAATGAGCTGGAATATTCTTTATCCCTTTGCAGCATCTTATGGCCGTGTGGATTTCTGCAACCTATCTGGTAACTTGTACTTTTAAAAACACGTAATTGCTCATTAACTCTCAGACAGTCTTCCCTCATTCAAGAATCTACAGCAGCATTCATGAGTCAAGAGTTGTGTTCCCTCTAATCAGCTCCATAAAAACATGTCCTGAAGCACAGCCCTAAGTCTTTTTTTCCCTCTCTTTCTTTCTTGTACTGGATGTAAATTTAACCAGACACTGTGAGGATAGTCAAAGTCACTTGTTATTATGTCATTTCTCTCTTCTGGCTGCTTTCCTGATTTCTTTCTTCAACTGAAAATAACCCTTTGAATCTTGTTGAAAGGGAGGCAGAGTGTGCTGTATCTCAAGAGTTATGTTACTTCTGAAACCACAGAGGTTTAGGGGAGAAAAAAAATCTTCTGAGAAGGTTTTCTTTTGTTCCTCTTGCCAGTTTTATTTTAGTGGACTTTCTGATGCTTTATTACCTGTAGGGAAAAAAAAACACAAACTCATTTCTACA
>JANHJO010005446.1:0-17370 GCA_032468235.1 Pseudoxyrhopus heterurus | reverse complement strand
TTCCTCTTCCTCTTCTTCAGACAAAAGAGCTTTAAGTTGCAGATGGCATTTTTAAATTAATTTTATATAGTTTGATTTTCAATAACATAACCATAGCTACAGATATGATGGATTGCACTTTCGGCATAATGCAGGGATGAATATACAGATGAATTGGTACAGGGCTCCATGCTGTGCTTCATGCATTAATCATGAAGCATCATGCTTATGCAAATGTGAAAAAGCCCAATTAGGCACACAGCACAGAGCACTGGGGATAATGTTGTGGGCCATTGAGCTTTTGAAATACATTCCCTGGCCAAATTTTTCAAGGGAAAGCAGATTTGAGATACCTTTTTACTATGGGAAACAGGTGTACAATTGTTCTGCTTGGTCCTTATTTTATGTCTTTGCCCTTAAAACAAAACTTTATCTCTCTTGGCATGACTTTCCTTAGTCATTGAACAACTGTGGTGCAAATTCCAAAGTCACTGACAAGAAAATAAAATGTTCTTTCAGAAGGCAGGCGTGCCAAGAATATTGCAATGTTTCCCAATATTTAGATATTTGCTCTCTCTGCTTCAAAAGGCTCCACATTTCAGAATGTGCTCTGATTTCCACCAGCATATTTCTTGAGTCTCTCTCCCATATGCACTTAATCAAAACCATCTGATTTACACTCAGAAATACCTACTGCACAAAAATGCAAATACTTTGAATATTAAGAGCTACGCCTTGGAATGTGCTGTCACATTAGGGAGACTAATTCATATTCAGGTCTAGGGAGTTCTGCTTTTAGGAAGCCGATCAGTGGGCAGCATTTTCATTTCTTTTGGAAGCTGCATTTTTCACATTTATCAACAGAATTTGGTTAAAGCATGAAGCAAACATTTGTTTATCTCCTTCACAGGAAAAAAAAAACTAGAAAGACTTATTCTAATGGAAACCAGTAAATCAGTTTCTTAATAATTGATGTAGAAATGTTCTATTGGTGACAAATAGAAAGGGTTTGATTAAAATGGTCCATTGCATAGAGTATCACTGAATAGACATTTGTCTTTTCATCAATTAACTAATTAAAATAATTTTTGCACTGAAATATCAAACTCTGCTATCCTCATTCTTTTTACTTGCAAATCATTCCCATTAACTTTTCCAACCCATGTTACTCCCAGTTTGTCCTCAATCCCCACAGATCCCAAACATAATTCACTTAGCCAATTAATCTTGAGAACACCAGCCTATCGATGCTACTCTCTCTGCCTCAGAAGTACTGGTCTCAACTGTCCAACCTTGTTGTAATAAAAAGAGAAGCACAAAATCTTAAGTTCACCATAGTGCTGATCTGGCTAGCCTTGTGAAAAGTGTTACCACACCAATTCTTCATAGTGTAGCAAGCTATCAAGGCAACAAAACTATGCTTGAAGGTTTCTCCCTGAGCTAGCTGAGTGAAATAGAACAAGGAGATTGAGAATTATGGCAGCAGGCTGTCCAATAAGAAAGAAATCGTTATAATACAAAGAACAAATTTGCTGAACTGTGTTATGCATAGTGGAGAATCAGGAGGAGGGGAACACTTTGCTTTTAAATGGTAAGAGAAGAAGTGACATTTCAGGACTCTGAAGCACATTACTGCTGGGTTGTTGTTGTTGTTGTGTGACAGGTAGGAAAGTACAGAGCAAATGCAGCAAAATTTCTATTTGATAGGATCTGTTTTTTTTTTTTCCATTATGAAATACAGATTTTGTTGTTCATAAATAAAATGAAGCTTGGAAAGAAGATTTTTTATCCAAAACTGGTGAAGTCTTTGTTGATGAATAAAATAGAATGAATTCTACTGAACCCAGAAAGCCCTGATTTCAAAATTCAAGGTGTTCTTGAGAGTCTTTTCAAAGCAATCAGGAAGTTGAGGAAGAGACGGGAAATGTTCACTAGTGAACTCCTTCCTTGCAGGGTAGTTCAAATCCATGGATGTACGTTTGCAAGCTATTCCGACATATCTAGATCTCCAATTCAATATTATCATTCTTTCCTGCCAGTAAAATGTACCCCCCAAATTCTTCACCATGTTTTGAACTACTCTCATTCTATTTGATTGAATCAGGAACCGCAGAGATATAAGCATATATTTCTTCTGCTATGGGGTTTCCTGTTGGAATATAGGGTAAATATCCCATCAACATTATCAGCTTGTCAATCAGTTGCAAGGTTCAAAGCAATCTAGAGGAACCTGGTTTGGTGAAATACACTCCTAGGTTCCAGTCATTAAAAAAATTAAGAGAGGAGAGAAAATAATTGTTATTATAGATGGCTTCAGAAAATCCCCATGTTAACTACCATGTTAGTCCAGTCTGTATCATCCGCAAGGTACAAATGGTCTCTGTGAACATTATCCCTATAGTATAGAGGTCAAAAAACCCTTCAGCTATTGATCCCTTTGTGAAATTTCAGACTGTTTGTCAACCCCAAATATTCATTATATAAAATTAACATAATAAATATTTCTTTATCTAATTTGATTTTAGTTATGATTAGATACTATGAACAACAACAACAATAACAACATTGGCTTCTTGAACAGATCCCTGTGCGTCAAAATTGAAAGACTTTGGAGAATCCTGTTGCAGTGGAATGCTTGCTTTTTACATTTATCTTAGATATGGAATGTTTAAGGGGTGTGGGTAAGAATCCCATCTTTCACTGTAAACCTTCATAGCTTTCTGCAGCCTTCTTGACTCCCTATGTTTTCCTTCCTCAAAGGTGTGATATCATGTGATAGCAACATTTCCCAGAGAACTTTTTCAGATCTGGAAATATAGAAATATGGGCCGACCGTTCTCTTGCAACAATATTAGTTCAAGAACACCTAAAGTGGAAGTGTTGAGGAACTTCTAAAACAACCAGAGAATGAAAAAGTGAAAAATGTAGAAAAAGGAAAACACTGACAAATCTAAAAACAGTGTTTGGTATAGTATTCAATTTCAGGCCCTTTTCCATTTCTTGTCTGTTTATTGCTGAACTTTACTAATTAAAATTCTTAATGGATCTTAATCGATTAAAAGATTCAATTTTAGGATTTAGTCCTATAATTGCTTACCTAGGAATAACTTTTATTAATCTCAGTGGAATTCTAAATAGAAAGGTATAGGAGTGCTCTGTTAAAAACTTATTGTAAAGCTTAGAGCTACAAAATAATAAATGTTCATTATCTCACAATTCTATGCCCTTTCCAAGCACGTAGTTTATTGGACATCTGGCATATGGTTTGGTGTTTTGTTTTCATTCTTCCTTTTTAATTTGTCACTTGTTCATAAATTCAGAACAAATTGCCTCTGGTCATAGTGCTAAAATGGATGGTGTTGCTTAGGTGTGAGAAGTAGAATGGAAGACTATAATCCTTGGCATTTGAAACAAATGTCTAAAATTCTCCTGTAGGAGTAAGAGGAAAAAATGGTTGACCTTTTAATAAATGTATCTTACACATAACTATTTCAAAATGCTCCCAGCTGTGATGACTCATAAGCCACTGAAGTATTGGCACATATGTTTGAGATCTAATATCCCTGAATTACCTGTTCCAAAAGTTAGACAAAGGCCCAGTCATCTTTCCAGTTTCACAATACTGCCCCTTGTTGCTCAGGGTGGATTAAAGGGCAGCAGCCAAGGATGCCTGGAAAATGGAATAGCAATTAAGGGTGTGGATTTCAACAGTTCATATAAAGTATTAAGAAGGCTGGGTCAAGTGGAAGGTAGGGCTAGGGAAAATTAGTTTGATGGAGAGAATCTGATGGCACTTTCAAAACCAATCTTTAAGGAAAGTGTTGGTGATGAAATGGTGTCCCTGGAGGAAGCAGGTGGCCATTTGGGACCTTTGGTTGTGGGTAGGTAAAACAAGCTGAGTCAAGCCAAGGAAAAACTTAACATCTCTGTTCTTCTAATTTGGAGAGGAGAGGGGAGGGGAGGCAAGGAAGTATCATTACATTTCAGCATTATAGATTTGAAGCATTAAAGGGTCTATGACATGGAAAAACAAAACAAAACACAACACAAAAAACAGGATTCTTTACTCTGAGCCTTACTATTGGAAACAATTCACATGCGAGCAAAAGGACAAATTTATTTCGGTTGGTAAGATCCAAAATAAAGGATTCAAACTTCTAGAAAAGGAAGTTAGCTAACTAGCCTTGAAAGACAACCCTTCCTTTGTTAGAGCAGGAATGATCTGAGGGGATGCTGAAATCATACCAGGAGAGTATAAGTGGACTTCATTATCTGTAATGAAGTCCACTTGTATTTCTAACTCTATGCAGTATTCTAGGCTTATTCAAAATGCAAGGATAATTAGAATTTCTCTAAGTAGAAGCAATATTCAAGCACAGGCAATATATTTACAAGCAAAATATTTCTGCCTGAGTAGGGAAACAAGCAGGCTATATATATTTACTCAGGTGATATTAGATTCAAACAGGATATTCATCATAGAGCCTAAAAAAGTATAAGAAGCTTTCTGAGAGAGAAGCAAGGAAATAAAAGAAATAAAGTCAAATGAAAATTAAATACAAATAAATTAAGATGGCAATCCTGTATAAATGGATGTGGAAAGCCTTCTTTGCTGTGGCAGGAACATTACCTCTTTAAATCATTTTTTTACAGGGGGAGTTCCAAAGGCTACAGATGTGCTCAATAACATCACTACAACAACTCCAATCCAAAAACATTGGCCCCTTACTTCTGTTCTTTATATCTCAAATAACATAAGAGATTGGCCCAAAGTTAGCAATGAAGGCTTGCTTCAGTCAGGACTGTACTTAAGTCTCTCTGGTCCAAATTCAATGACTTCAGTACTTTGGAGCAGTGGGAACTGTGTTTTTGCTAAGCTTCTTAGAGACTTAACATATCACTTTAAATTGTTTTTAAAAAGAAAGAAAACCTTTCCTCCATATTTGTCATATTTTGGCAGCAGTATTTTATCCGAGAGATTGAGGGAAACACAAAAATGGCTTTGGTACCCCCACTGATGGTGGGCTATCTGCTCTCGTTTCAAGTCTCAAGTCAATGGAACTGCTCCTGAGTTGACATTTAAGAGACTATATTAATGATTGTAATAAACAAGAAGAATTAAACAGCAAACATAGAAGTTTTGAAATTAATAATACAGCCCAGGTAAATTGTTCAATTTCAATGTCATGTATGTGTGTTTGACGCAGCTAATTAAGCTGGTTAATTTAACCTAGTGGTGTCCAATCTTGGCAACATTAAGACTTGTGGATTTCAGGCTGGTGGGGGAATTCAGGGCATTAAAGGCTACAGATCTTAAAGTTTCTGAGGTTGGATTTAATCCTAAACAGATATTTTTTTTATGTTAAACCTAATTCCTTCTCCATGCAAGCATTTATATTGAGATTATGATGTGCATTGGTTCAATCCATTCTTACTTTAGAGTAGAGCTCATTAGGTTTACCTCAATGCATTATTTTCATTTGTATTTATTTATCAAATTTAGATTCTTCCCATTTCACATTCAGATATCAGGGATTATAATTTTAATATGCAAAACAGAAGCTTAAGCATTTGCCCCTCTGATCTCCTTCACCCCTGGTATTCTTGCATCTGTCCCTGGCTTTAATTCAGTTTTCAAAATTGTCTCGGAAATATAACTTCCACATCCTCCATCACCACTTATTTGACTCTCTGATCCAACCCAGAGTATTACATCAGAAAATGTAAACAACCTAGCAGGGGATTTCATTTTGTTGACATGCAACTGTAGGAATTCAATTTTAATTAACCGAAGAATCAGAAAATATGACAAGTTTTTTAAAGAAGCATATTTAAGTGAAAGACATCAAAAGTAGACCGCAACTATGTAAGGGTGCTCTTCCATTTCACATACACAATGCTAATTATATTGAGCTAATGTAATTCTGTTCACTTAAATAATGAAAGTGAGCAGCAAATGTCTTGTTGATCTTTTGAAAATCTCTTCACACTTTCAATCATGATGTGGAAGAGAAAGAGCTGACAGAGACACGACTTTCATGCTGTTCATATGAATGAATACATATTAATGTTGTCTTACATTTTATAGAACATTGGAAATAGGAATCAGAAAATCATGGTACCAGATATGCTGACAAGCTCATATATAACCCCCTCACACCAGTGCAAGACAAAATCCTTTATATTTATCTCTGGTTTATTTTTATTGATTGCTTCATTTCATTTATTTAGAGATTTATATGCTATCCATTCCAATAGATCTGAGCCATTTACAAGAATGCATACATAGCATTTTAAAACCATTTCAAATTCTAAGACAATGCTCTAAGGATTGAGCTTTTAATTTTAATTGCTGCATCTTGAACTCTCTATCCCTGGACAATCTTATGAAATCTGATAGACTTTAGATTTGAAAAGTTAGGTTTATTTCCAATTTTCATATATTTCAGGTATATTTGACTAATCAAGTGCTTACTCTCTACCCCTACTTGAAGGATGTATTTGTTTATAGAATAAATTTATAATCATGTCTGTCCTTCACCCTCACATTGTCAATACATAATACAAGCAGAAAATGTTACTATTACTTCTATTCTACTTCTGTTATTTTTGTACTGCTATTGTGATTCACTATCAAAGTCTATCTAAAATTCAGAACGCAGACTGAGTAAAATCATTATTTCTTCACATTATAACTGTACCTGTGTATGCAATGACCAAAGACCTTTAAAAACCTATCTTGTTTGTACAATCAAAATAAACCATTTGATAGATTTCTATGACGAAAGAAAGAAAAATAAATTTCAAATAAAACTGAATGAATGGATACTATCAGAAATCCAAACTTAAGGTACATAACAAAAAACAGCCGATTGTATTGTAGTATATATGGCTGTCATTCTCCTCAGTTCAACCTCAACTGCTAAAGGTTTTTAAAAATATAAATGACATGAAACCATTGGAAAACTAATTTTCTAACACCCCAAAGCTGCTAGGTCCATATTACCATGCATATTATTCAGCAAATATATTCTGCCTATATGTATCTGTCAGTGTGAAGATTTGTCTTTTAATTTGTTTCACAAGTTATACATCCACTGCCATTTCTAACTTCAGGGTATTGCTCTCGGTTTCAACATTAAGATGCATGAAATATGTTGTGGGGAGAATGGATAAAGAAATAGTACATTCTATCATACTACTAAGACATATTTGTATTTGCTGTTTAAGCTGCACCTATCCTGTTCTATGCTGGCTTGAGTCTAAACTGGCCTGCAAAACATTCAGTCTGGTCTGCAGACTGTGACCTCCAACCTTCTGTTGCAGGAAAGCAAATGCTAATTTAATTCCTTCCCGTGGCTGAAACTTCCTGCATGGATGGATTGATAGAGGGATGGATGGATAAATATGTGTATGTGTAAATATGTATACACATATGTCAAACACACACATATACACAAAGCAATTTAAAATGCTTTCAGTTGCTTGTGATGAAGTGAGCTGCAGGTCACCAATTTACAAATGTTATTAACATGTTAGTGAGAAAAGGTGCTATGAAATTGCTTCTGATTGTTTTTTTCTGCCATAGAATAACATTGTTCTGTTACAAGTCCTTACTCCTCTATTACTTTCTACTATCTTTTAGAGATATCTTGACCACAAGTGCTGTAACAGCCTAATAGCTATAATTGTTAACTCACAAATGCCAGTTTGCAGTTTCAAATTCTGGTAGAAATATGAAAAAAAAAAATCCTTCCCCATACCTGTTGAAAGGATGAAGATGATGGAATTGTTGCCATGCGTCATGGAAAGGAGTAAAGACATGAGCCATTGACTTTAGGTAATTAAATGTATCTATTAAAAATAAAAACAATAAAATGAAATAAACCTATAACTATGCTAGTCACATGTATCATTACAACCATGTAGGCTACATGGTTGTTTCCTGGTAAGAGCATCAGGAATCAAGGAATCAGAGCGGGAACAAAGAAAGGTAAGAGGTTTATATAGTAGAGGAGGGGGCTCCTCCCCCTGATTTATAATTTATTGAGGGGAGATCACCAGGTATCTCCCCTTTAGGGGGATCAGGTTTACCCTTCTGGGTAAACACAGCATGCTCTTCTGCATGATCACAGCATGCTAATTACAGCGTGCCTTCCTGCTGGGCACAGCATGACCTCCTGTGTGAATGCAGCATGCCATCCTGTGTGAATGCAGCGTGCCATGGTGCAGCATTACTCTGACATGACCTTCCTGTACTCTTTTTTGAGATAGGTTAGCAGTCCATTACTGCTTGGTGTCTCTATTCATTGTTGTAGACCTATTTGCTGTTGTGTACCTAGAAAATTTGTTTCATGAAAAAAGTCCTATTTGATTAGTCAATACCCACTCAAACAGGAAAGGGGCGGTTAGCCATCAGTCTATAGGTGTTCATATTACTTGAGAATAGTAACCATTCTTGGAATGGATGATTTAATGACAATCTCTTTTAAAGGTACTGTAAATGTCCTCTTGTACTGTAAAGAGTTTATAGAGAAGCTGGAATAGATAGAAAAAAATCATTCCTGCTAGTTGCTCATTATGACCAAAGTCAGCCAATGTGTCGTTTGAAGGTAGAACATTACTTCCCCAAACTTGTAATGAGTAAGCAGGAGCCCCCTTCCATTTAAGTAAATGGTCAAAACTGCTTTCTTCATTTGGATATCCAAAAAATTGTGCACTGCATAACTCCACATAGTTTTGTTGATACAAGGGCCCTCACTGACTCCAATAATGAACCACGGTATCCCATTTTTTTAAAAAAAAAATTACACTCCAACCTGTGTATTGTTTTTTTAAAAGATTCATTTGTCATTGCAATTTGCACTGTAATACTGCAGCTTTCCTAGTGCAATTTTGTACACTGTTTTGATACAAATATATGTTTTTTATAAACATTTCCCAAGTATCTGCCTTGGGAAATTTGGAAAAGCGTGAATGATTCCTATAAAGTGAAAGCTCCTTCAAGTACTCTCTTTTGGTACTCTTTCCTTCTCCCATCAAACCAAATTTATTTAATCCAAATCAAATCATTTAATCCAAACTGAAAGCAAACAATGCCTTGTAAGGTGGGATGTTTGATTCAATGGGAGAAGGGGAGAAGAATGCTGTTCTTGTTAAAATAATGAAAATGTCTAGTTTTTGGAACTCTTATGGATCTGTTGGCTGGATGCAGTATTATAAAATGAACACTGACCTCAACTGAAGGAGTTTCTGCGGATTTTACTCCACTAGTAATTGGGGCGGTGCTCATCTCTGTTTCAAGGCCATTGAACCACTGCTGTCTGAAGACATTTCCATGATCATGTGGCGAGCTTGATGTCATGGAGCACTATTACCTTCCCACTGAAGTGGTACCTCTTTATCTACTTGCATTTATATGCTTTTGAACTGCTAAGTAGGCAGGAGATGAGACAAGGCGGGAGCTCAGCCCGTCATGTGCCATTCGGGTCTTGAACCCAGACTGCTCACTTTCCAGCCAACAAGCCCAGCATCTTAACCACTGAACTGACTTCATCTGAAGGTATGCTAGAATTAAGTAGGAAGAAAACATCATTGCTTAAGTCAGTGTTAACTCTTATTTACAAACCTATCCTTCAGCAAATTCTACAGAACTCTGCTATTGTTCTCAGAATATATCTCTCTTTTACAGACTTCAACAAAGAAATAAATTAAATGCTAGCTTTTCCCAGTAAACAGTTTAACTCAGGGACCTATATTACATTCCTCCTACCCCCAACAAATATTTGCATAAGTCTTTTGCATTTTAAGAAATGATCCCTCCCCCCTTAACTGGAAAGTATTGGAATATTCACACGATCTTTCAAAGGGGCTGTTTAAAAAAAATCCCCAGAGAGATGTAGCAGTGACCGGTTCACTGCATTTATAAAGTTATCACTTCTTATAATGCTTTGAACAGTTGTCAGATGTACCCTACAGGTTTGCAAAATATCTGCTAAAAAGAGCTGTTTTGCACTCTTGTATCAGTTACTTAAATGTGTTTCTCACTGCATTAAGTGGCTAATTCTTAAAACATTGATTCAAACCCTTAAGGCTGAAATCTGATGTGAATCTTTCTAGAGAAAAAATTCTTTGTAGCTTCAGAAAGTTGGTGAAATTATGCCATTTTTTGAATAGAAAATTATCCTTTTTATCAGTACTCAACACTGATGGATTTGCCAATTCTTTTTATACCAAACAAGACTGGAATTAATAATTGTAATAATTCACAATTACCATTGGGAAGAAATACTAGTGTTAAAAAATGGAGTGGACATGGAAGTGGAGGGAATTTGTTGTAAATTCTTAAGCTTAACTAAACCTTCCCAGTATGGATGTTTGCAATGGGACTGTGTAAAAAAAATAATCAAGATGGCAGCCTTGACATGGAAGCACCACACCATTTGGCAATATGCTATGTTTACAAAACATGTAAAAAATGGTCAGGGTTTGGTATAAAAAGAATTGTGTATTGACCCCTTGCTGCAAATACCCCTGACACCTAGAATCACCCATGTAGATTAAATGGAAATGGGTGAGCAGAAGGAAGTCAGTCAGGCATGATCTATATGTCTGAAGTCTGACTGTCAATTTGGACTACTCCACTTGTGGAGCATGTGATCTTGATTAAATGCAATTTAATGTATTAAATGCGGCACTTTCAACTTTCGTTTGGACTGAGGATTCCTTTTGTTGGTTTTATTCTAAACTCTGTGAACAATGAGAAACTTTAGGCATAATCATCGTTGTAAAAAAAAAAATGCTCCTCTGTTTTCTAAAAGCCCAGCGTCTGATTTATCTGCATTAATATAGAATATCTGTCCTCAGATGAGAAGTTATTAATGATCACACTGTCAAGTGAAATATAGTGGTAGGGCTAGGAAAATTGTCTTCAGGGGCTTCTGTCTGTAATAAATTTTACCCCCCCCCCAAAAAAAGGAGTTTGCATGGGTTTAAATCTATACCCAGAAAAACAAAAAGGATGCAAAGAGTTGTTGGAAGGAAGAGGACGAGAGGAGGATGAGGATAAGGAAGAAGCAGCTATAAACTTTAACTCCACATAGGCTTGGTTTATTATATATCTCAAAGCAATTTGAAAAGCTTCTGAAGTATATTCCTTTTCAGTCTGCAAGAGAACTTAAAGCAATAAAAGAAGGAAAGTAGTCTCTGAAGTTCATTTTCATATAGATTTATGGGAAAACTGCTTTGATGTCTTTTGCATTCCCTTGCCAGTTAAAGAAGGAACTTCTATTACATTTAACACCACTTCTCTCATTCTTTTTTCTCTGCTTTTCTTGCTAGTTTTTAGCTCACCTCCCACCCTTTATGCTTCATACCTCATTTATCTTTTATGAGTACTAGGCATCTTTCCATAATAATGCTGTGAATAATAGAAGAGTCTTGTATTCATTCGGAGTTTTTACTTTTCTTCCCACAATCAACATATTGCATTATTGACTTCCCCATTCAAGGGGGTGTCACGAATAGCCCAGTGCTGTACAGAAGCACTACAACAAGCTATGGGGTACAAAGGTTGGATAAGATGAGGTTGACAACTTAACTTTAAGGATGCATTCTGTGGTATGACTACACTAGACAATTGTAGTGATTTCAGGACAATGTTTAATAGCTCTGCAAATCTACTTTCTTAACTTGTAAGGGAAGCTTGAGGTAGAGTTAAGAACACCTCAAATTAGACTGCAGAGTAAGATATTATGTTCCCCCACCCCTTTGGAGAAGTATTGTGAGATTTGTAACGCTGAAGTTCCAGGAAAGGTAAGACAGGATAATGATGAATTTTAAAAGGGAGTGCATATTACACATATTATTAAGTATAAGTTAGCAGGATCAGTTGAGATTGTTTCTACTGTACCAGCCTCCCTGCTGTGTACATCCTCTCTGCCTGAACTGTCTGAGACTGTCTCAGAGTTGGCAGTGAAGTTCCCCTTATGATTGTAGGGACTTCAATTTGCGACTGCTTGGGTTGGGCTAGGAAACAACTCAGGGGTTCATGGCCACCACGGTGGCCATAGGCCTATCCCAGGTCATGACCCAATTCAAAATAATGGCCACACACCGGGCATCATTTTCTTCAGCAGAGCAGAGGCAATTTGATTGAAGGAGAAAGTTACCTCTGTTCTCTTATTTAAGGTTACCGAGACCCTTACTTAAGGTTAGCTAGAGTGGTTTGGGGGTGCACTTTCAGGTCTGCCCAGAGGAATTTGTTGTGCATCTGGTAGATGAAATCACTTGGATTCATTCTTAGTTGGAAGCCAAGCATAGTGCAGGTTCTTTGGTAGTGCCTGGGGAGTGGACTTATTCATTTGATCCTGTTGGACCTGAGAAAGTAGACAGGGTCCTTGAGGCTGTAAGCATGGCCACCTATGAATTAAACTCATGCCCTCCTGGCTTGTCAAGGCCATCCTGGAGGTGACATGTGTGGATGGCTGCTGACAATGGTTAACTCATGCTTCAGGAAGGGGGTATTCCTGGTGTCATTTGAAAAGGTGCTGTTTCATCCTCTCCTTAAAAATCCATTGCTGGACCCCACCATCCTGGACAATGTTTGTATAGTCTTCCATCTTCCTTTTTAGGGTTATTATTAGGGTTATGATTAGGCTTCTCTGGCTTCTCATACTCTTCCTTCCTGATGTTGCTGTCACTAGGCACCACTACATATATCACCACCTTTGAATCCTGGTTTTGATCTACTACCATGATGCCTGATCGATTGGCAGGAATTGTCTGTCTGGATCTGCAAATCCCACAGGGTCTTTGCCCATTCTCCATGACCATAGCTCAAATACTGAACAGATGTTTTGGTATACAAATGTCAACTACTTGGTTGTGCTGTTCAGCATATGCTGTTCCTGTCTCCATTTTACACCCTGATGCTCGGAGGCCTCTCTGCATATTCTGCATCTCTGTTCCTATTTAGAGTGGTAAACCCCTGCTTCTATGGATCTGTTGCTTGGAGCCTGTTCTTGTGCTGAATGTTATTTTTAGTGCACCCCTTTCCAGCCACTGGTGGGATTCTCCAATGTCTGCCCCATCAGCTATCTGTTGCTAGTACCTCCCATGCAGGGTTTTGTCTTGCCATGGCACTTCACCTGCTTGATTTTCCTTCCATATCTGCTGCTGTCTGAGTATTTTCTCAGCAGTTCATTTTTGAGAGCCATCTCCTGTGGTTTCTGGTTTTAATCTAGGAGAGTAGCTTTGACACTCACCAGACCCAACCTGCCCTCTTTCTCTTTGTTGTAAAGTCTCTGGGTAGTGGACTTGGAGTAGAAATTTCCATTCATTATGAGGAGCTTCTGGGTCTTACACCAGCAACTTCCATGGTCTCATTGGCCAGCTCACTACAGAATATCTAATGACTGGCAGGGCATCTGTGTTCATGACATTGATTTTGTTCTTTCCAAGAAACCAGTTCTATATTTTCCCTAGAAAACTATATGTATAGCTAAGATAAAGTGATTGATTATAGTACTTGATAGACCCCTTAGGTCAGATGGCACTTACCTTGCCACTGAGCAAATCTAAGGATATTTTTGAACTATGACCTAGGAAACATAATTGACACCTGTTTTGCCAATCCAATGATTTCTTCATTGCTAACACAATTTTCAAACAAACAAAATAACATAGATTTGGACATCACCAGATGGAGCATACAAATAAAACTGACAATTTTATTGGTAAAAGGAGATAGAAGAGCTCAATTATGATAAAAGTTATGTCCAGTGTTGAACATGTAATTGATTGCTCATGTATACGTTTCAAGTTAACTAAAACTTGATATCTATCTATCTATCTATCTATCTATCTATCTATCTATCTATCTATCTATCTATCTATCATCTATCTATCTCCAGTTTGATACATATACATACACACACACACACAAGTAATCATAATAAGAGGAAATCAGTGACAGTTCTTAAAGGAGGTAGCATCTGTGCACAATATTGTTAGATAAACACAATCCACATGCCTGTTGTGCTCCCAAGACATTTGATATTATGGCTGCTAATGGATCTCTGTGAAGACCGGGGCAATAGTCAAAAGAAGCAAACCTACATAAATAAATTTAAGGCACTCTCTATCCCTGGAAGTGTGAAGGGTAAATCAACCTGATTTGATGATTGACAGAGAAAGTGAAAGAGATTGGGACCACACTACATCTTTCTACCCCATAGTTAAGTATGAGCCAAAACAACAAAAAATGGAGACTTATAATTGTCAAACTTCTGGACAAAAAGGCATCTGAACGGAATTGCATTGTTAGATATACAGAAACATCTGAATTTAGCAAATTACTTAAAATACAATTTAAATTTATTAGGTGCAAAATATAGGGAATGAGGGAAGTCCCTTGCCTTGTGTATCCATAAGGTGGCAAGAGAAAACAAATGCCCGACAATGTAATTATGCAAATCTTTATGTCAGATATCAGGATGCAAAAGCACAGTGAGTGTAGTATGGCATCTGTGCCTCAGTATTTCTGGAATAAAATGAAATCTGTCTGCTTTTCTTTTCTTTTTGTTTTTTTTATTAGAAATGCTGTGTCCCATCTTACCATAAAACTTCCTAAATAGGCTTCAGTTCTAAACTTCAACCTTTGAATGGATGAATGACTGCAAAGACAAAAGGTACTATGGGAATAAAGCAATGAAGGGGAAAAAATGATAGACAGCCAATTTATGGATGGCTGAAATATCAAGCCACTCTGGAGATCACAACGTAGAATATTACTTTATAAGCTGAACATCAATAAATGAAAAAAAAAACCCTAATCTAGCTGCTATATGCACAGTCATCTTGAGGTACTGGTTACATATGAGACATATGGGAACTGGCACATGAAATTCTTGATTGTAGGGGTCACAAACATCACCATTAGCTTGATATAATGATGAAAAGTATCAGGAGTTTTCTTGATGAGCATGATCATTCAAAATTTACATTGCTTAAATAAAAACACACAGTTCTAAGATTTTATTTTTTTGAGATAGGTACCCAATCTGGGATTGGTCCTGGACTCAGAGCTCCTGCTGGTGGTAACTGAAACCTGGAGAATTTTCTCATAGGTCCAACTAATGTGCAAGTTATGTCCTTTTCTTCAGACAGTTACTCTTACCTAAGTCATATTAGAAATGGACTTCCCCAATAAACACCACACATGGCTTTTCTAGAAGACAACTTGGTAGTTATAACTGGTCCAAAATGCAGCAGCAGAGGCAATGATGGGAATGCTACAATACTGTCTTTCTGTCATTGCTGCTTTATGAGCTGGACTGGTTGTCCGTTGACTTCTCAGTGAAATTTATGGTATTGGTATAAAGCTGTCCTGGCATAGGCCTTGTTATTTAGGCAACCCCCTATCTCCAGTAATTTTTATCCAAAGCACTAACACTAACACTAACCCCTAACCCCTAACACTAACACTAACCCAGCAAATGCAGAACAGGCCAACTCCAGGTTCCTTCAACCATACAATATCATCTTTCAGGACCTAGAAAGTGTGCCTTTTCTATCACAATGTTGCCCTCTGGAATAGGATCCCACTGGAGACTTCTGAGGCTTCCATAGTTCTGAATATCTGTGAAAACCTGATTTTGCTCTCAGACTTGCAACTAGGGTGGTTGTCAAGCTTTTGTTGATTTTCTGTTGGGTTGTCCTTTTCTGGATATGTGTGTGTGTGTAATTATAATTATGTTGTTTCTATTTTTAAAACGTGGAGTTTTCTTAGAGATGTCAGGCAACCCCTAAATCCCATTAATCAATGAAGTGAAAATTAGGTAGGAAGGTGAAAATTCCCTACTGCAATATCAATAATAAAAATACCATCAATAATTAATTAATGATTGCCTGCAATTGGGAATACTCACCAACCTATGAAGGAAAACTGAAGCCCTCCATTGTTAGGGTTTCAGTTCATGCAGAAGACTTTGTATCTGGAGGAAACCCTAACTTTTTATTGTTTCAAAAGTCCTCAGTTTTTAAGCCACTGCAAATATGTTAATACCGAATCAGTAGTGTGATTGCTGGGTTCTGCCAGCTCCAGGCAACTTGTATGCCCTCCTCAAGAAAGATTGTGCTGTCAAGATTGACAGAAAATGATGGGGAAGATAAAACCTGTTGCAGGAAAACAAGAAAATTTCTGCATTTCCAAAAAATTTTTGAAAACGAAATGAAAGTATCTTATCCTACAGAGCAGAAATTAACTCAAGTAAGATAATGAGGAAATTAGGTGCAAAAATGCAGAAACATTAGTCTCTAGAGAAGATTAAATCATTCTGACAAATTTTATCAGTCTGATAAAAATGTTATGTCCTCCAAATGCATTGGAACTACAGTTCCTAAAATTTTGCTGGGTTTTTGAGAGCTCTACTTCCAACTCATTTCAAGATTGTGAGGCGTGGAAGACTGATGGAATAACCAAGCAAACTGAACAAGTGCCGCTATACAAATGATGCATTCTGAATTGTTTAGTAAAAAGCCAGATTCAATCTGTGAAATGAAGATGATGGAAATGATGAAAAATTAACTTGAATGGAAGATGATGATAAATTGCAGTTTGAGGGGGAAGCAAAGCCTCTGCTACCGTTTGATATCAATCTGACTTAATTCTGATATTTGTTTAACTTTGGGGGGAAAAATGGAACTAGTTTCTAAATTAAAAAGAAAAAAGATGGACATGTTTGTTGGTTGAGTATGAAGAAAATCAAGAGCTGATTTGTGGTTTAGTTCCCAAGGCTATGCAAACATTTCTTACAGGATAATGGACTTGGTAATGTGAGTCAACCTACATACTAGCTTAAGTCAGATTAATATTAATGGAAGCAATTTGACTTCTTCTGAGAGTCTCCTACACAAAAATGTATCCATAGCCCTGAATTTTTTGCTCTGATTTACCTTTATTGCTTATCCAATGATTTGACACATGCTTGAGATAAAGGTGGAAAGATACAAAACACTAAGTTTTTAGCTCCTTTTATTTCCAACTTCAATTGGAAAAAAATGTTAATTTACCCAACAAGCAATGCAGTCCAATAGATTTCCATTGTGGTGAAGTCTCTCTCTCTCTCTCTCTCTCTCTCTCTCTCTCTCTCTCTGTAGAACTTTTAAGGTTTACAATGGAGTTATCCTGAAAGAAATGAGCAAAGCAGTTTTTAAAAACCCAGTGCTCTCTGGTTTTATGGAGGTTATGACATAACCAGTATTCTGTATCTGTGAATTCTAAGTGTTGCAGTTTAAACATATCCATAATCTCTTCCCAATTAGCAGCCCACATAATTAGATTTGGCAGACAAGGCATGCTGTGGGTACCATGAGCTAGGGTTGATCCTT
>JANHJO010005443.1:333857-346608 GCA_032468235.1 Pseudoxyrhopus heterurus | reverse complement strand
GCTAAATTGCAGGCAGCTGGCAGCTAAGTACTAATTACTAAGTACTGCGCTCTAACCTCTGCACCACCAAGGCTCTTATAATCTTGCTTTAGCATCAATTACTGGCCAAACCAAGTTCTTTTAGGATTCATGGGTAATAACCATACCTAAGGAGTATGGACAATGCTTATATATGTTTATTTACTATGAAATTTGAAAGTCAGAGAGAAGCACAAGGGAAATATTTATAAGACATGTTCCCATTCAAGGCAGTGAACAATACTGCAACCACCCCACTGTTGCAAAGAACCTTCCAGATGGTCTACACTTAAGCCCCCAAAGTGCAAGTGTTTCTGACTGCCTTTTATATCTTAAATCTCATTTTCTGACTGAAAGCTTGTTCTTGTCCCAAGTGCCAAGAACATCCTTATCTGAACATGCCAGGGTCTTTGTAAGAATACTTATTAGGGAGTAGCCTGGTGCTAAGTACAATATATTATTATACCACTTTGTATCAATTTTTCTACACTGAAATAAATCAAAGTGCAAAGAGTTGTGGATAGAGTAACAGACTACTTTTAATCTATTCATGGGAGATAAAAAATCTGGCACATAGCTATAACTCTTTTTTTAGGCTCCTGCAATGCAGATACAGATTTCAGGCTTTGTGACCCATTTTACATTTGCCTATCATGCCAACAGAGTATCTGTAAATACCAACATCCTCCCATCCTGGAGAAATCAACTGGATCTAGTGATTACATCTCTAATCTGGCGGTGGGGGGGAGTAAGTTTTTATTTCCTATAAGAGGATATGCAGCAAATTTCACTGCTGTTCTAATCTTCATCTGACTGAATAAGTGTTTTCATTCCACAAATAATTAAAACAATTGTAATAAAAAATAAGGTTTACATGAAAATGTATTTACATACACCAAACTATTTTGTGTGTCCCTTTGAATAGTTCAGTAGATATTTTAAATAAACAATACCAACTACATTTAAAAACTTTATTTAAAAATAAAAGTCAGTGTGTCCTTGAGGCAATTCTAATCCATGAAATTTGTAGAACACAATAAAGAATAGTTGCACATTTATATGTTTGCAGTGCCCCACAAAAAACATGGCATGATTATATGTTACATATACAATTACAAAATGTCAGTTCAGTGCAAAGGGATTCAGTAGATTTTTAAACATATATCAATGATGCCCCTTATCTTACAAAGGAAAGATAAGGAGAAAAAAGGCTGCCTGAGGTACAATTTAATCCATGAAATATAGATAATAAATTAAAATCTACAAAACAGTTCAATCATTCACCATGCAAATAGTATGTGCCCTGCCTTCAAAATCCCTTTCATGAGATAGTTCTTCAAATGTTTCAGTAGTCTATAATGTTATTAAAACGAATTATCTTTATTCAATGCAAAAATTGTATGCAACACACTACCTGTTTAGTTTTATATTGCACATTTTCATTCTATAATCAATGTTATTAACATGATACAATAGAATCTATAGTACAAATAATTTTTACCATGAAAACTTTCTTTCCTCAGAAGGAGCTAAACAAAAAACTTAAATCCATGATGCTTATTGTCAAAACTGTATGTTACTGTTTTCAATAGTGAAGCAGTCATCACCGATCATTTGAGGAAGTAAAACAGAATTCCATAAATGAGATAAAATTGGAGAATAATAAAAATATAAAATAATATACAGTAATGAAAATTAAAACAATCCAGTATATGGGAGGCTGGCAAACAGATACATGTTTTCAAAAAATAATACCGGTATATTTAAGAGTCTTCATCAAATGTAAAAAAAAAGTTTTGAACCCTAATAAAATATCGTATTCTTTAAGTTCTGCCAAATCATTTTGGATTAGCTGTG
Organism: Pseudoxyrhopus heterurus; assembly: GCA_032468235.1. Classification (NCBI taxonomy): domain Eukaryota; kingdom Metazoa; phylum Chordata; class Lepidosauria; order Squamata; genus Pseudoxyrhopus; species Pseudoxyrhopus heterurus. The sequence goes on along the minus strand of JANHJO010005443.1, from coordinate 344,733 downwards.
GCTCAGCAGAAACAAAATCTACAAGTTTTATTATTTGGGGTTTCAGCTGAAACAAAATTTGCAGAGATCGCAGAGTATTTTTATAGAGCAATAGAATAAGGCTGTTACCTTTATCCATACTCTTACTCTGGCACTCGTTTTCCCACAATTTTTCTTTCCTCCCTCCCTCCTACCCTCAGCCAACACCAATGTTCCAGCATGGCATAATCCATCTGCTTCTTCTCTCTTTTGCACGCCCATATTTATAATAACAGGAAACTACAAAATGAATGCAAAGGCAGTCTAATAGCAAAGAAACAGTCCATCATATTCCCAGTAGATATATTGTACAAAGGGAGAAAGAACAAATTTAAAGATTGTTCCTCAATTGATTTTATAAAAACAGCTAACCTTGGGTTTTTATTAGTACATGTCCCCAAAAGTTGGAATTAGCTGTGACTGCTGGCTCGACAGTGTATATACAAATGTGCAATTACTGCAAGAAATGACCTACCTTGTTCACTGGCAATTTAAGGTAGAAGTGAAAAAGAAAAGGATAGTGCAGTAATTTGAATGAAGAGTTATGAGGCACCTTCTTAAGTCTTTTAAAAAGGCTTTGAAGATATGCTTCTTTTAGTTTAAATTGTACTGTTGGATTGGTTGTTATCACTTGTGCACATGGTTCTGTTGTAACACACTATTGGCTCTTATTGTTGCTGTTTAATTACTAAGTTTTATCTTATTATTTTCACTCATTGGAAAGGTTTTAATACAAATAGTCTACAAACACTTTGGTGTACTGTGTCTGTGTGTGTAGTTTTGAAATTAAATGTTGATTTGACTTGACTAAAACCAATATAATATGCATCACTGCCAAGTAGAGAGAACCTGATTAACAAGGCAGGATGGAACGAGACATAAGAAGATTGAGAGTTTTTTTCAAAGTGCTTTTTAAACTAATTTATTCCTTTATAATACAATTTAACAAACTGATTTAAATGCTATCCCTTAGCTTGAGGAGGATTATCAATTTTGTAGAAATGTCTATACTAAAATTGCACATTACACTTTTTGAACATGTTTATATTAATTCATTAATCTATTATTTGGTTTTTCTATTCATTATCAGATAACTGTTTTCTCTTCACACATACGTGCAGAGAAACAGAATTATTTGGTATAATTTTTATTTACCAGATCCAATCTTTCCAACATTGCCACATCATTTGTTTGATGCACACGTTTGTAGGAAATGATGAGAATCAGAAACTTACGTGATCATACTAATTCTGAGGAGCACTTTTGATTTTAGACAATTTCATCTTTCTTCTGTTTCCAATCTCCTGCTTCCAGTCTTACTTGAGTTTCTGCTCTCCATTTTTTTCTGAAACACCTGAATTGCAAATTATAACCCAGGAAACAGATTTTCCTTGATCCCAATAATTGTTTTCAAGTTCTTTATTTGCTGCATTCCCTTCTGTCAGATTCAAATGTTAAAGGTTTCTAGATTTGGTATATTGCCAACATCTTCCCAGTTGGTAACTTCAGAATTCATATAGCCTCACTAAGTAAACTGAAGTGAGCTATGGCAGAGCCAGTTAAGGCAATTTCACTAGGCCCCACATATAGAGGTTGCTCCAGAAGAAGGGGTATTTGTTTGTATTACGTAGTTGTTTGCTATCTATTTCCAGAAGTTATGTGTGGCTAATAGTCTTAAAATAAAAGACCACTCCTCCAGATAAAATATATATAAAATAAAATCAAAAAATGATTTTAAAAAATCAAGAAATATGTCATCACTTGTAACTCTCACTTTCAGTAACAATATGCCCCCCTCTTATGCAAGACAGAACAACTTAAATGTTCAGCATGATCCTAAAGACCAGAGGAACACAGCATGCCAAATCTTTACTGAAGGGAGTTCTAGAGGTTGAAGGCATCTACTGGAAATGCTTCCTTCCAAGCCCTCCTCAGGTGGCAATCCTATAAGGATGAAGGAAATTGATCCTGTTTGATCTGGTCAGATGGGCAAATGAATACAAGAGAAAGGGATCTGCTTTCTAAATCTAGTATTCAAAATGATCGTCTTTTTTTTTTTCATTCAAAGCATCTAAAGCAATAGTTGTGTTATAATAATGAGTTATTCCAGAATTCAAGATTTCCCATACATTCCTGATTGCTTGACTCTTCAAACAACACAAAAGAAAAAAAATGTTGGCGTAGGGGAAAAATATAGTAAGCATTCAAATGCATATTCTGGTTCTTGGCTTCAGTCTAAACGAACCTTAAAATAGAAACTGTAAGAACATTGACATGTTATGACCTAATGTTTGGATACTTCATTTATCCCAACTTCAGGAAAAGCTGTATTATTATATCTATAAGCAATCTGGCAAAGCTTATGGATGGAGTTTATTTATAGCAAGGTGATCTAGTTTGAAACTGTCTTGAATGTTTTTAGCATGCTGCCTTTGTTCAGCAGTGCTAAATTCAATTACATCATTATTTAGTTCTTAAGTTAATCAATGATTTCTATGAAGCAGCAGTAATTTAATTAAGCAAGCTACATTTGACACAGGAACATTGGCAGTGTGGCATATGTCTAAATGGTGTTAAATTTAAAGCCAGAGTTTTCTAGTTAGAAAATTGCAACTATTTATTTTTGAACTAAAGTGAGAACCAAAAATATACAAGAAGTTATCTAAGATTCAAGAAAACAGAGATAGCTCTGATGTGGTGTCTGACAATCTCTAGGTTAACACTTTTTAATCATTCACACAAATAAGTGAATAGAATTACATTTTTACTGTTGTGCACTTTCTGTGGCTTCAAGCACAGCTGAAAAAACTCAATTTCAACCGTAAGAACATGAATATCCCTCAGTGAAACAGAGGATGGCTCTTAGCAAAAGAACTTGGAGGACTGAACTATAAAGGAGCAAGAAATAGACAAAAGTGTAACATTGTTTTTTTCATAAAAAAATGAAAAGCAGAGCTTCTAAGAAGTGAGTCCATGTATACTATATATTTAAATAGGCAAATGTAAACAAGAGATTGTCATTCACAGCAATGGGTCATGTATTAAGAAAAATATATATTACTGTATCCTGAGAGATAGTAGCCTAAGACGTTTTCCTGCCTTCCTACATCTCACATATAGAAACTAGTGGCAATTGAATCATGTCACAACATTGGTGACCAAATAATATTTTCCATTATGCTTAACTAGTTTATAGCTCAAGACAGGCTGCATGATATATAAACAGTGTCTTCCCAGAGAGAGGAAGAGCCAGGATATTCAGCCTGAATCCATCTATTATTCTGTCCAACAATTCAAAAGTATTGAACTAAAGTCAGAAAGAAGTTTTATAAAAGAATAATCAGTAGTTTAGAAAAATAGTTTTAAAAGAGCAAATTGCTTTTTCCAAATAGAAGAATACAAATATTTCTGAACATAGAGTTTAGTTGTTGGCTTACAATTTGGAACAATCTTATTATGAATTTTTATTACACACACACACATATATATACATACACATACACAGAGAAAGGGTGGGAGAGAGAAATGGTGATGTCATGGACAGGGAGGAATTCAGAAATAACTTCATTAATATGAGCTGAAAAAAATAATAAAGCAACTCTCAGCTTTGGTATAGAGTTAGAGTAGATGATCTCAAGGCCCATCCAAACTAATATTCTATGATTTGCACAAAACTATAGAATAAACTATAGAATTGCACATGATCTGTTTCAATTACTAGATTAAAATTTGTTCAAACATAAATATTTAATAGGAATTATATGCTCCTAATATACAGTAAGAGGGAAATAATCAAATGTGATAAAATATTATTTTTTTTAGAATTTTACTAATTTGAGATATGGAAAAATAGGATACAGTATGAATTTGAGATGTGGAAAGTAGGCTACAATATGAATCCTCTTTATTTTTAAGGTAATCTGAATTCTTTAATTTTCTATGCAAAGTATTCATCTAGTAAGAATCACTGGAAGGAAAGAAAGTATTATATTAAGAACTGATTGTAAGGTATGATATTTATGTCAATTATGGGGAGGTTGATCAGAATTTCATAGGACTAATTAGTTAAAAATAGATAGCTTTAAAACAATGCTCTTGTATTTACCAGATTACTAGTAATTGTTTACAGGATTCAGTATGATCAACTTAACATTGGCACTGCCTGATACAGTGAATGGTTCTCATTTTTACTGTTAAGTCCAGTCCTACTTTAAAAAATAAAATTGCACATATCATTTATAAACCATTTTTATAGTGCAAGCATTATCACTATTTACATATTGTACAAAATCATTGCACATACTTAAATATGATTTGGAGAGGTTGCTTCATTCTGCATGGAAATACTTTGCAGCATTTCTTTAAAATAGTCACATGTTTTTGACTTGTTAAAACAGCTTTGTCTATTTTTCAAGTTTATGTGAAGCCTAAAACAAAAGATGTGGATGCTTAAAGAGAGCTGTGCTTATGCTCATGTGCATTTTGAAGCAACACATCCAAATTTTCAAAAGATGAAAAACCATATTGGGCAATGCTGTTATCATTACAGCATCCATACCATTATATTAATGAAACACAATAGAAACACAACCCAACAGAAAATGTGCAAAAGGATTACAGTGCATGTCTGAAGTCAATTTACAAGAAAGTGCAAAAAATAAAATACATGCCTTAAAACAAGGAACATAATCACACTATTACATCTCTCATCTTTTCACTTCCCCCCAATTCTATTCAAGAAGATTATACAAGAGTATTCTTAGATGAAGCCTTGATTCAATGCAAACTTCACAGTGATTACGGTGTTACTGTAGGTTGAAACACAGTAATTTGAGAATACTGCACCAATGTTATGCAGATTGGTACGAAAGCAGTATTGCTCAGTATCATAGAGAATGACAGATAGCTGAAAAAGGAAGCTAAAGGGAGGGTGGAAAAGAGAAGGGAAAGATAGTAACTAGACATGAAAAATGAGACCTAAGAGGTCCCACAGTTTGAGGTAGAAGGGGGACTCACTGCTTTAATCATTGATTCTTTTTTTTCCCGGGGGCAGCACCATCACAACCATTTCTAATTAGAAGGCCAACTGCTTACCTTACAGTATATGCAGTTTGCTGGTTCTAACAGTAGTGGATGAAGTGGCATTTACCAACTGTACAGGTAGATGCCATTACCATTTCAGAATCAATGGTGATGCATATAGGGAGGGTATCCAAGCATCCAATTAGCTTAGAGCAGTGTGTTCTTTATTTGTGATGAAATAGCTACTCCAGATTATTGGGACATGGGAGAGTAGGGAGGAGAAAAACAATGTAATGGTACATAGGAAAGACCTTGGGAGATCAGTTGAAGAGATGCTGCCTTGGGAATGATCAGATAAGAGAGAGTATAGCCCATAGTAGTATTAGTGGGAAGAGCAAAGGGACTCTGTTTTAAGTTCTCGGACTTTAAAAGTGACAGCAGGATAATTTGCTAGATTCTGTTAATGTGGCTTTACAATAAAATAGAATTAGTGTATCTGGTTATGTTTCCTGTCTATTAACCTGGTAAGGCTAACAGACAGTGGTTGAATGGTTTGGCCTCTTCCTGGTCCTATGTTTTGAAAGTACCAAACAACATGTTCTGTTACACTAGTTTTCTTTGTTCCTTGATACTACTATGTATATTTGTGCTCTGTTGAAAATGATTCCATCTCCTCCAGTGTCTGTAAGAAGATGAACAGTTTTTCTTATCTTTTTGTATTTATGATAAATGAGGTGTCTGATAAGCTACAGAAATTTCCCTGTAAGATAAAGACCCCCATTTTTGGATTAACAAAGGACCAAGTGCTTGATTTCATTCGTAGTAGAGACATCATCTTTAAGATCATGAAGCAAAATCATAGTGGATTAACTAATTTGAAAGGCAAAATAACTTCTAAATAGTTAATATACTGTATTTTGATTGGATAAAAAGGATATACAAATAACAGAAGATAATTCACATCAGCACAATTCCCACCACAGGAATGTTGATCATCAGGTAACCTGGGAAATTTGTCTAGCATTTCCTAAAACACATAATTTACTATTTAGAAATATACTACAAGGAAAATGCTTTAGATAAGATAAGATTTATTCTATTCTTTCCACTTGAAACTTATCTAGTTAATATCTTTAATTCAAAATTTGGCTGAAATCTGGGGTTTGGAAAAGTTGGTTGGATTAAGGCAAAAAGATGTATACACATCATCCACTTCATATCAGATTCACGTCATTCCTTATGCTGTGATTGCTAAGATGAAAGCATTGCCAGGAGTTTTCAGTCTTACAAGCTTATGCCCAGGTGGAAAAAAAAGTCTTCACTTAATCGGTCTGCTTAGATTACAAGATTTGGTAGTTTGTTTAGATGTCCAAAATAATTTTTTAAAAAGGAAAGTCTCCATACTTGTGTTTTCATCGTGGTATAATTATCTTTTCTATGGCACAGATAATATGATCCCAATTTTTGCATAAAATTGCAAGAAAAGTTACTGCAAAAAACGTGCAAATAATATGGAAACGGCTTTTCATCATAGGAGCTATAAACTTTGCTATGGTGGAGACACATACAAGGATAACAGTCATGAAGGCCAAGACTACGTTTATGCTTTTTCCTAGAAGGACTTTGGCATTAACCGTTTCCGATTGTAATGCTTGCTGTTCTTGCTGGTGGAGCTCCAATTTAGCAACCCGTGTCTGGCAAGATTCCAAAGCTTCCTATTGGCAGAAAACAGGAAGGGAACACAGTGGAACAAAATGTTAAGGAACTTATATACAAAATAGATTTCCATTCCTGTCTGATCAGTGAAAGAAGTAATTCAGCCTACTGTATTCTACTGGAAAATGACCCTCAGAATTCCCAGCTCCATTATACCATTGGAGACATAAATATAAATCTTAAAGATTACCCTCATTTTGTATAAATGATTTAAAATAAACTTTGACAATAATAAAGTTCGAACATTTCTATTCCCTATGAAGATATAAAAAGTGATGGCCTTTTTTTCATTTTCTCTGAATATATTGATCATGAAAAGTTGGGTCAATTTTTTAACTCTCACACTAAATTTCAAAGGAAATTATCATACTTCTTAAGAGAAAAAACTTCATTCTTTAATTATAAGAACAAGGCATCTGACATTTTACATATTCTTTCCAGCTTAATTTGTTAAGTTTGTGTTTACAAATATTTTTTCAGAGTAATTAATTTTTAAAAGTTTAACAACCAATTTATTTTTCTTTACAACAAATTAACCTTTTTTTAACTTTCTGCAAATTAATTTTCTGGATGGCAATGTGTGGAAAGGCTCTTTGCACTAATATTCTTTACAAATAGGCAACAATATTTAATTTTAAAAAGTAGATACCTGAACATCACGTGACCGCTCATAAGCCTGGTATGCTACTTTTTCTTCAATACTGGCCAGTTCTTGCTTCAAATTGGCTGTTTCATGTTGATGAAGGTCTGTTAGATCATTTAGCTGGTCTTCTAAGTGCTCATATCTTCATTCAAATTTCAACAACAAAAAGATTTATTAAAGTTACTTTTGGTGTAGTTTATCTATGTATAGCTTAAAATATCATTTGTAGGTTTTTTTTTTAAATCATGATAACCTTTTCATGAAGTGAATATAAGTTACCTTATATAGAAGCTAAATATTTTAGTCTTTTTAAAGACTAAAAATCAGATTGTTGATTATTTCAATTTATGTAGTCACCCATCTCAAATGCATAACTCAGGGTGACTTATAATTGAACATACTACAAAAGAACAAAATACAATCTGATATTCCAAAGGGTGAGTGAGCTCCAGGCTCTCTTCCTGGGCCCTGCCACAAAACATTCTCTAACAGATGGGACCTGAAGCATATCTCGCCTACCAGTTCTAATGGGATGGGTAGATGTAAGCAGGGAAGGCAGTCCTTCAAATAACCTGGTCCCATGACATGAAGGACTACATAGGTCATCACCAATATCTTGAACTGAAACTAGAAGCATAATGGCAGCCAACCACCGATAGAGTAACAGTGTACAATTGTAATAACATATTTGCATACCTGAATCTTTCCTCTTGCAAGGTCTGAGAAATAAAGCCATAATCTCTTTTGAACTGTACTTTTAAATTCTGAATATCTTCTGATAATTGTGATTGTGCTTCCTTTATTTCCCTCAGTTCTTCCAAGAGTATGGAAAGTTTTCCATGGTTGTCCAAAGTATTTGCCCCATCTTGACCAAAGGATTGGTTTCCATTACTGTCTATGGATCCAGATGTTCCACTCGAGCAATCATCATCACTGGTGTATTTTGGCTTGGCTACTATGGTGGCACTACCACCATATGCCCTAGAAGTAGTTTCTGGTCTGAAGTCATCTAAGCTACTCTTCAAGTGAGCAATGTTGTCAGCACTACCAAACTTATTCCGAATCAGATTTGCAAACTCCCTGGATTTGTTGAAAACAAACACTGGAGGTGTCAATGAGACTCCTGGAACCCCTGTTTTGCAGCTTTCAGTGGCCTGGCTGGTAGCACGAGCTTTTCCAGGTACATCTTTTAAAGAGTGTTGGATTTCCTTTAGGCTGTCTTTGGAAGCATCTCTGGTGCTTTTGGAGGAACTATTCTGTTCTATTTCTTTTAGCTTCCTGTGATATTGTTCCAATTTTTTTTGCAGCTGGGCTATGGAATGGGCAGACTTCTGATTCTTCTTTTCAAAGACTTGTTTAATTCGTCCAGCTTGTTGTTTGTCTGCACTGTTCACCAGCTTCAAGTACTCGGCCACATTCCCATCCCGAGCTGTTTGTTCTATTTTTATTTGCTCAGTAACTTTCAGAATTTTTTGTTTCAGACTATCTGCACTGAGTTTTACTTTGTGAAATTCAAATATACCATCAGGTACATCAAAATTCAGATTAGTATCTGAACCTCCCCGGCGAATATTAAGTGGCAAACTGAGTGTATTCACTTCATGTCTTTCCACCTAAGAAAAAATTAAATACAAAAAACAGTAAGGATTTTTGTGTGTGTGAAGTTTTATATACACAGTTTTAAGTCATTGTAATCAGAAACTATTCAGAAAACTTATCAGAATTTATTATCGTAATTGTCATGGGAAATAAGAAATTGTTGCAGAAATACACTGAGAAAACAGTGTTCTGTTCTTTCCATTAGGTTAAACACAATAAATAACAAAACACAAGTAATAAATAATACAAAATTATATGATTTTACTTCACAATTATAATAATTTTAAACCTAAACTATGCCACGTTCATAAATATATTCACTTTCATTCAGAAGTTAAAACAATATAACTGTTCTGCAGATAAAAATTCCATGGGCTGTTTTGTTTGCTACACAAATTGTTTATTTTTATTTATGTATTCAATTTCTATAGCCATCCATCCCAAACAATGACTCTGGGCAATTTTATAGGCAGTAATTTTTTAAAACTGTAAAACAGTTATTTTTTTTTTTCAAACTATATATAATTACTTCTCCGGTAAGTTTCTTGTGTCTCTAAACAAAACAAAAATATTTTTATGTGACTCATCCGATCAGTCAATTGTTGTTGTTTTTTACTTAGTTCTAAATTAGTGGCTAAATTGTCAGTTCAGCCTTTTGATCTGTTTCCTTCTTGGTATCCCCAGTATCTACCAGCCCATTACAAATGATTATCATTTTACACTTTCACAGTAAAAAAGTACCTGAAATACATTTAGAAAAGCCAGAACAAGCTCTTCTAAGAAGAATGTCATAGAAAGCTAAGAATTATTATAAAAATTAGAAATACAATGTACTATAAAAATCAGTATTAAGTTAAAGTTTAATTACTATTAATATGAATACTTATTACTATTATTGATGAAATGTAACTGTGATGTGTGAAATACTTGTACCCAGACGACACATTGTTTAAAGAAAGATGGAATGTTTATAAAATAAAATAAAAATTTAAAAAAACCCAAATGATTATCATTTTACACTTTCACAGTAAAAAAGTATCTGAAATACATTTAGCAAAGCCAGAACAAGCTCTTCTATATATTAGCATATCAAATTGCACTGAACCTGAGAAGCATGATCCCTGGATACAATAAAAGAAATGTGTCTAAGTGCAGTGATATCCTTAAATCTACAATTTCTTTTTTGATTGTACTATGTTTGTGCATGTGTCTTAGCATATTGAAGTGACAAGATATAAAACAATTTTAGTAGATTTTGATTTAAAATTATGTCTGTGGTAAATTTTGAATGTATGTGGTTACTATTCAGCTGTTAAATGCTAACAACTCTTTGTCAACTATGGGCCTAATAATAAAATATCACATGATATAGAGACTGGTGGAGATTTGTCTGTCTGTCTGTCTATCTATCATTTTGAAAACAGAATATTGAATTATTGCCCTATTTCCTTATGCATGCAGAGTTTAGTTTAACATATTGCAAAAGAGAACCACAGAACAAGAAAAAAATGTCAGATGAACATATATGCTACTAAAAAAGTAGATGTCCACATGATCAAATGGCCAATACAAGGTAGATGAAATAGAACAACAGTATAAAATATTTCTTTTTGCCTCATTGGGTACAGAAAGACCTTTTTATATATCATATCAGGTTGCTAACATATTAAGGCTAACATGCCAAAATACTGAATAATTTTTCAGTAGAGTCCTCAAACAACACTTTGAAGAATTCACTAAAACTGAAACTGCAATAACACCAGTGGAATTGCAAAAGACTGCGCTACTTGGAACATTATACATCTTAAAAAGATACTTGGTTGATTCCTAGGACGCTGGCAGCAACCCGAATCAACCACTAGCACCAGTCAATGTTAT
>JANHJO010005443.1:206977-219996 GCA_032468235.1 Pseudoxyrhopus heterurus | reverse complement strand
ATCACTACGTGTTGTATCTTATGTTTCTTATGACTCTGAATGTATTTTATGTTATTTTAGTTGTATCTTATAATTCTGTGATTCTTGATGACTCTTGATGAATGTATTTTATGTTATTTTTTCTTCTTCTTATGTATACTGAGAGCATAAGCACCAAAGACAAATTCCTTGTGTGTCCAGTCACACTTGGCCAATAAAAAAGAATTCCAATTCCAATTAAAAATGTAAATACCTCTCCCATTTGTTGTTCCATAATTTGATGGGCCAGTTCCTCAATAGTTGCCATGATTCTGAATCATCAGTATTCCCTGTTAAAGAGATATTTTCCTTTTAAAAAATTACAATACAAATAATGAACAATTTGGGTAAGAGAAGTAGTTGACCTCATGTTACTTTCTTTAATTTCCCTCTTTTTTGCAGAGAAAAATGAATACCCTTTTCAAGGTCTATTCCATGTAGGTTCATGACATTAGCATTTCCTGCTTATGCAAAAAAAGAACAAATAGTCTTCTGGCAACCACAACTGGTACCAGCAATTTGATCATAAAGTAAAGCAGTCACTAAGTGAAACCATGACAGCCTTTATGATCTTATTTCAGTTTTCCTTTGCTGAAAGTCTTAAATGAAAGGATTGGACATAAAATTATTTTTCATCACCTTCATAACTGCAAACGGTTGCTAAACAAGGTATAACTGCAAGCGAAGCAGTCACTAATGAGTATTACTTCTATTGTTCTACATTCCTAGTTGTTTATTCACTCAACATACTATATTAATACAACAAATAAAGAAAAGACCATGTTATATGGCTATATTTTAAAAAATGGACTTGACTGTATATATAATTACTAAGTTTTATTTAAGGCATCTTTTAAAAGTTCATTTTGAACAAATATCTATCAATTATAGAAGTGTATATTTCCTTAAGAATTAAGTATTAATTTCAAAGCCAGCATAATTTTTACAAATTTCCCCCCAAAGAACATACCTTCTAGGATAATGTTTTTGGAAGCAAATGTTTGTATAAGAAAATATCTAAATAGCAATCATAATAATAAATCCAGGTAAACAGGAAAATAGTTTTTTCCCCATATAAACTGAAGCCATAAAAGGCTACACTGGTGGCTTTCAAAGATCTGATTCAGGCATTCACTACAGAGGCAATATAAATTTTATCTGAAATACCTGCTTGGTTTTACTACGCATAATCTTTGACTTATGACTACAATTGGGATCTAAATCTTGGTTGCTGAATGGTTGTTAAACCAGATGCCCACGATTGATTCGCTCAACAACTGTAATGCTGGCACTCTTGGTTGAGGTCATTAACTGATCTCCAGGGTGGTTAAGTGGACAGAGTGAAAGAACAGCCTGCCAAAGGATTTTGGCTTCCCTCCATGCGTTGAATAGAACTTTGAGATCTGAACTCCGTTTCTGCAAACTGGTGGAGTTCAGCTTCCTTCTGTGCACAAACAAAACGCCTTTGTCAGGCTGCAGGAACGGAACTTGGAGTTCCAGCATCCAGGATCCATTTCTGGAATCCAATGAAGGAATTCAGCTTCCCTTGGCAGGCAGCTCTTTCGACCAGCCCCAGAGACAAGAAGAATTCTGCAGCATGCAACCTTCCCTGTCGGCTTCCACATTGATTTTCTGGAGAAGCCGGTAGAGAAGATTGCAAATGGCAATCACATACAGTAATTACAAGGAACTTGGCAACTGGTTCTAAGTGCAAACAGCTTGCCAAGTGCTCAAAAAGCACGAATTTTGACCACAAGGAGGATGTTTTATGAAAGCTGTAATTACTTAATGGACCATAAAGCACTCTTTCCAAGGCCATTATAACTTTGAATGGTTAAACAACCGGTCGTATCTTGAGGACTACCTATATATAATTCTTTTTTTTTTTAAATGTTTCTTTTCATTTTTAATATAATTCTAATTTTTGTATTAGATTTAATTGTTAAAATTATATCCATCCTAAATGACTCATCCACACTAGAAGGCAGGATTTATTTTTATTATTTATTGGATTTTTAGACCGCCCAACTCCCAAAGGACTCTGGGCGGCTTACAACAACCATAGCAATAGCACATAGATTTTTATATATCGCTCATCAGGGCTTTACAGCTTTCCCTAAGTGTTTTTTTTTACAGAGTCAGCATATTGCCCCCAACAATCTGGGTCATTTTACCTACCTTGGAATGATGGAAGGCTGAGTACTTAAATACCTAAATGTTATTTATGAATACACTGATGTCAGGTGTTTAATTTTCCTTGTTTGTATTATTTTTCAATTTTTTCTTTTTTAATTGTTCCAGTTGAATTGAATGATGAAATATAAACAAACAGAAATCAAGCATTCTTCTTACCATAGGTATAATGTTATACTTCAGTTCCTGTATGCATAATCATTATTTGGAGACTCCTGTGAGTTTATAGAAAGAAATATAATTCATTATAAAGCACTATGAAATCCAAAAATGGATTTATAGAAGGATTTTTAATCAATGCAAGAATTAGCCGAATACCAAGCACATATATTTTATTAAAATTTAATTATTTGAAGTGAAGTTTGTCAATGACTTTTCAATATTTTTTTAATTTGATTATGACTATTTAATATATACATGCACATATTCATGAATAGATTGTAACAAGATCTGGATTCTAAAGGGAAAGGTGATTGGGAATGCATACATCGTACCTGTCAGCACCTCCTTAAAGTAGATGCATTTTCATCAAATTTGTGCAACAGTAGTTGTGTAAATTAGAAAAGAAATTGCTGATAGTGCAAGATGAGTGCCTATACAGAGGAAAAGCAAGGGCTGTTCAATGCTAGACTATCATCTAGTCCTCTAACATTTGACTGAAAAGTATACTACATGGCAAACTCATTAAACAGCATTAATTGGATCCCAAGAAGCAGGATATGGGAGAAACCAAGTCTCATCCACTGATTAGTATCTTCCCACACTAATTATGAATAACATCATACTAGTCCCATGAAGCTATTCAGATCATCTATCCTCTCTCCAACAATATCCACTCAGAACGTGATGAAAGAGGGATGTATATTTGTCCCAACTTCATTTAACTCCTCTATATTAGGCAAACTATCAAAAAAGAAAGAATGAAAAATATTTTAACACCGTGTTCTGATGAAAATTTATGAAAAACGGTCTTGAAATGTTTAGAAATGATGAATAGATGGATTGTTAAGGAAGAGAACAACAATTTTTTCTGGATAAATTTGAAATTAATCTGAGTTTAGATATAAATGTAGCTAACAGTATACAGAAAGGGATGTAGTTGACTTACAAATGAAACAGGATCATGCTTCATCCAATCAATAATCCAAAAAAGAGATGATCTGCTGAAGTCTTGAACAATTTTTTGAAAAGTGACCAATAAAAAGTCCCCTTATTGTATGCACAGAAGACACCTACAAGAGTTTTAGAAGATTTTTTTGTGAAAGGACAAAAAAAAAAAGACAAGAAATTAAGCTCTGGGACTCCATTGCAAGGAGTTCAGAATTAAGAATGTTAAAATTATAGAGAAGGAATATAAGGTTGACTTATTCAATCAAGGTTAAGAAACGTTAAGAAAGATAATTAGTTATATGTGGCATCCCTCACTGGACTTTTGCTGATAAGTTAAGAGAGGTGAAGAGAATACATTCTGTATTGTAAGAGAGGTGATAAATTACATTAATTGTTTGCACTTGTTGGGATGAAGAGGGAAGAATGAAAAGTCACTACCTGTGAGATGGATGGCCATACAAATTTGATATGCAAGTAAATAAGTTACTTTTTCTTCATATTTTTTTTTTTATATTTTGTACAGTAGGTTGTATACTTTTTCTTCTACTTATACTCTTCAATAAAAAATAAGTATAAAAATTCGAATAGAAAAGAAAGCAGGCTAACAATGAAGCAGGCAAACAAAATACATTAATCGAGGAACTACCAAGGGGAAAACCAGACCCCCACCAAACGGTCTTCTTGAGCATGCTTTTAGACTTTAGTGTTTTTCAGTACCTTGTTTTCTGTTATGCTTGGATTTTTGTATTGCATGCTTTATTGTGCCGCTATATGCCCAGAATCTATTAGGATTGTGGGATATAATATAAATACTTCCAATATAAATACGGGAAATAAATATTACAATTAAGATGCTGCTGCTGTTCAATTGTGTCAGATTCTCAGTAATTGTATGGACCACCTCTCTTCATATTTTCCTACTTTATATGGCTTCTTTCAGTTGTTTTATGTTCTGGCTGGGGTTGGCTTTGATGGCATCTAGTCAATATGTTTTCTGGCAGCCTCTTTTTTTAATCACTGACCATTCTGAGCATATCTGGCTTTTCCAGTTAGTTTAATTGTATGACATGGCCAAAATAAGTAAGGCAGAATTTTAAGATTTTGCCTTCCAGTGAAATGCCTGGTTTTATATGGTCTTGTCACCTTTGCTGTCCAAGGAACATGCAGGAGCCTTTTCCAACTCCACAGCTCAAACAAATTTGATTTTTCTCCTTTAATAGTTTTTTCATGGTCTAAAAACTAATGTATCAATACAGTAATAATACATTATAATAGTATAGGTAGCTAATACTCGTCCTCCTCCAAATGCTTCCTAAAAGTTTGTTTTTACTATTTTTCAGAAGATCATTAGTATGAGCACTGATTTGACAGTGAGATATCAGTAATGAAACACCATTGACAGATGTGTTGGAATACATATATAGTGGAACCTCGGTTCACGAACGCTTCTGTTCGCAATCAAATCGGTTCGCGACCAAAAAATCAGCTAAATGTTCGACTCTGTTCATGAACAAATCCTTGGTTCGCGACCAAACTCAGCCACGGCGATTTTCCCTGCTGCACGATTTTGTTTGTACAGGAAGCGTCAAATTTCCTGTTCCTGTGTGGCCACTGCATTAATATAACACTTAACCATGGCCTCTGGTGCAATGAAGAGTGGTGAGAGTGGAGAGGATTTTACTATTACTGTACACTGTGATTTCTGTGGCATATTTAACTACAGTACTATATTCGTGTGCTTCAAAATCTTAAAAAAACAATAGAGTTCATAGGGGTCTGGAATGGATCAATCGTATTTCCATTCAATCCAATGGGAAAATTTGTTTCAGTTCACGGTCAACTCGATTCACGACCAAAGTTATGAAACGAATTGTGGTCATGAACCGAGGTTCCACTGTACCAGTTTCATACATAGAAGGCAATCTTAAAAAGAATAGAAGCCAATTGCACAGGATTTTAAGGTGAAAACCAGAACTCTGAATTGCACTGGAAATCTATGAAAAACCAGCTCCACAGTAGTCAGCATTAATTACAGCTTTTTGGTGGTCTTAAAAGGCAGACCTTTATACATTACCAATCTGGCATGACAGTATCTTCATTTTATTATGGGAAATGGATAACCATCTCACTACAAAAAATAGCTGAGTCACATTGTATTATAAAATCTTCAGATACTGCTGAATTATTGCAATTAATTTTTCACCATTAGCTATGAAGATTAAAGTTGCTAATAGTTATTCCATAATATCCTAAGCATCACACACATCTTAATCCTGTTATAGCTTCTTATGTTTCTATTTTTGGCAAATGTACAAATCACATCTAAAAATTACTTGTAAGCACTTTAATCTGAATTGCTTATTCCTGGGTAAGGAATAATCTACAGAAAGTATCAGAGTAGTTAATTTATATCAGAAAAAAAAGGGAATCTACACTTACCAAGAAGTATTTAGGTACAGTTGTGATTTTTTTTTTTGGCTATTCTTACAGCCAATGCCTGAAAGGTTTTGGAATTATACAATATATGGTGAACCACAGGTTACCCATCCATGACTCAGATTAAATTGCAGAAAACAGACTCTAACTGTTGCAAATGCTACCCTAGAAAGACCACAAACTGGGTGAATTATTTTAAATAGCAACTTCACAGTTTACTTCATTACACTAATTTTTTTTAAAGAAATGTGTTATACATATCTTGCAACAATTTATGTTCTGCTTACAGTAAATAAAAACTACAGCAATTATCACATAGGTAAACTTTTTCCTGATTTCTGGATTAATTTGTTTACAACTACAGTCTGTTCTGAAACAAAGAGATGTAAACACAATTAAGTCACTAGATGCTTATGCATTCTAATTTTATAGCTCAAATATAATGGTTTCTCTGAACAATCAAGAAAAATACAAGTGATGCTCCTAATTACCGGTAATACAAAGTCTATACATATGGATATTTTGAACATAGATTACTCATAAAATGGGAAAATGGCTACAATTTTAGTCTAATCATATGCTAAATAGGGTTTCAGATTATCAAAGATATATTCGTGCATCATTTTGCACACTTCCCCATAATGAATTTGAAGTAACAGAATTATCAAACTGGATTGAAAGGTTCTATATAGTAATGCTTGCTTACATGAAGAATTATCAAATGTACTTATATTTTGTCCTTTTTAAGAATCTACATTATTTTTCAAAGTATTGAAACCAAATTCTGGGAAAATAGAAAAGAACAGTAAGTATGGTTTCTGATTTCTAATAATAGTTTTTAATTACATGGCAATTACTATCAAACACTGTAAAGCCAATTTCAATAAGAACAGAACAGAAAGTTTATCTCTTAGTAATCTGTACAATATACAATTGTAGGCACATTGCATAGTGAAAATACTCTAATTCTTATTACTAACTTTATCAGTTAGTATGGGAACAATTTTTAGATCATAATTTTTAAGAAAACTCAATGGCTGCTTTAATACACACAATTAAAAATACATAAAGAATAAGCAAAATAGAAGCAGCCAACCAATGCAATCTAAGAAACGCATGTTAAGAATAAGTAAGGGAATGGGCAAGGGAACACTTTTAATGTCATTTTCAAAGAAAACCTGACATGTACCTCTTTTATTGAATCAAAATGCAACATCCCAGACTTCAAAGTCAGATACTTTTTGATGTCACTAATGAGGTATTTTAACCACCAGGAGGCAGTATGTGTCTAGTTTTATTATGACTGGGATTCATTAGGTATATATAATTACAGATCTTTTCCAAGGGGTTTATCAGGAATTGAATTTGCAATATTAAAACAAAAAACAAAATAAAGGCTCCATCACTATTATCATTGCCCCCCAAAATATATTGTTGAGTGCCTCCAACATCTCCAGACCCTTCAACTCCAGTTCTCCTGACACTGCTAGCCTCTAAACAGCTGATCAGCATCCCAGTATTCCTTTGCAGCTAGAAATTATTTTTAATTTATCAATGTGACCCTTTCTCTTTTACAAGTTGTACGATTCATTAGCTTTAGGAGATATTCAGTCCCATTGGTGAGTGCTGTTGCAGGGAGGCATAGGGAGAGTGATTAGAGGGCATGACATAATGTAACATCTGCACTGTCTCTGGTCTGAAACTTAAGAAAAAGTGGACTGTATATACCATGCTAAAAAGAAATGTAAAGTAATTAGACATATTTTCTAGAGCAGAAACAGGTACAGTGCTACATTAATTATGGATGACAGCTTAAAATCCTTACCAAAGATTAGCCCACAGTAAATTCTCATCAGTCTGAGAAATTAATTAAATCATACTGAAAGCGTTATGCCGGTAATCACGAGCCACACTGTGCATAAAAATAGATGCAGAGGAGGAATGAATCAGAAAGTAATCTTTTATACCATTACTCAAAATTATGGAATAAAAGAACGAGAAAATTAAGCTTAATCTTTTAAAATTAAGAACAGGGGTTACCATCCCTTCTACACAATGTACCTCTACAGACTGAGAGTAATTCTTGCCCTCGGAGAGAGGAGCTACTGTACATAACTGTGTAAAATCGACGTCTCAGGAAAAATTAGGAACAGTGACATCTAACGTGCAAAGGCTTTGTTGGAGGGTGTACTGTTGCTGTTGTATCCACCAACGTGCAAATGATACAGGAAAGGATTAGCCTAGTCAGCCCACTTCCTCTGGAGGGTTGAGTAACAGGCCTCAAGTATTGAGCCCACCAGCGGATCCGTCCGTCAAGCAGTCGGAGGGAGGCACCAAGCCCGCTGTCACTCGCCAACACACAAAATGGCTGCTGCGGGGCAAGACCGCAACGCTCCGAAGCCTTTCCACGCAGCAAAGCGGCAGCCTAAGTAACGACCGAGCCGATGCCGACTCCATCGCATTCCCATAAACCAGAGGGCGAGGTCCACAATGAAGAAAAGGCCCCGGGGCGCGGCTAGGATCCGGGGAGGGGAGATACAAGCCTTTCCTGTGGGTGAAAGGTCAGAGGGGCGGCAGCACCAGGAGGAACTACTTCTACCGCCCAGCACATGCATAACGGCATCCTCCTGCCACTACAGGGCACGGAAGAGGCCGCAATTAGGCAGCACCGCGACGACGCCTCGCCAGCTAAGATCCGAAGGAAGGGAAGGCCTCCCTGAGCTTGGATACCACCGGCGGCGCTTCGGCTCTCTATCCCCGCCCTCTCCTCCTCTTACCTGTCAGGCGCAGCTGTAGCTCTTTGGGGTTTATTTGTCGGTGGCGGCTCCGGATCTGGGAGGTCAGAGTTCGTGACCCCGCCTTCGACGTTCGGTCCTGTCCCGTCGTGTGGCGTGGCGTAACGTTCTGTTTCCCCTCCCCCTCCGCAGTTAGCCTCCGCCACCCGCAGAACGGCTGCGCATGCGCAAAGTCAGCCCTTAGCGATGGAAGAACGAACGTCACCGTGTCGGCGAGGGAAGGAAAGGAAGGAAGCTTTTCGCCTTTGGTAGCCGTAACAATGAGGGGAGGGGAGGGGAGGGGAAGGGAAGGGAAGGGAAACAACACGAGAACTAGCTAGCTAAACATTTTCTGCGCGTGCTCGCGGGTTTTCCTGTCGATCAGGTTTATTAAGGAAACAAGCGGAATGCTATTGGAATCCCCGTTCAGTATTCCGGGAATTTTTCAGAGACATACTAGGAATACATTTTATCGCTTGGAAGCCCCCGGAGGACTTGGTCTATACTTGGACACTAAGAAGGACTTGATCTAGTTAGTACTCGGATGGGTGGCCACCATTACTCTAGCCTAGGCTTTACTGGAAAATCGAGGAAGCATTTTCCTTTGTTGCCAAGAAACTGTACACTTGAATCCGTATAAATCCTTGGGATAATTTTGGAAAGCATCTTTAATCTGGCATGTTATTTAGCATGCTTTATGAGTGATCCCTTTGTACTTAACCTTTAAACATTGAGATGTCAGGACAGAAGAGGGAACTGCAGGCAAATTTTCAAGATGCCCCCTGAAAATCTGTTCGCTGTCAAAATTAGAAACTATCAGAGCTTGTTATTGGTAGCACATTATCACTAAAGGGGTCTTGTGAAAAGGCTTGAACCCATCCTTTTTCATTCTTTAATTGGGAGGAGGGAAAGAGATGAAGAATTACTAGGTTAAGAATATGCTTTGATTTGTTTTGTTAGGTTGTTGGTTCCAAGGACTTGGGTAAAGGGAAATAAGGGTTGGTGTCATTAGCAGAATCAAGTTACTTCTGTAGGAAGGAAAGGTGAAGAGATCAGGAAGTCAGAAGAGGATTGCTTGTTGTTTTGTACTGGTTTCCCAATGGTCTTCGGAGAGCATAGAGACCCCCCTCTCCACCTAGAGCAGTGGCCCCCAATCTTTTGGGCACCAGGGACCGGTTCCATGGAGACAGGTTTTTCCGCAGACCGGAGGAGGAATGGTTTTGTGTGCTGTCTGCCTCCCATGGATGGGGCTTCGCTTGTTTGCCCAGCCTGGTTTCTGGCATGTCGCAGACCGGTGCTGGTCCACAGACCGGGGGTGTTAACCTAGAGTGTTAATCAGTGCAGTTTAATTTGGAACATGAACAGTCCTCATCCCTGATGAAAAAGGCTATCTGATTTTACATCACTCTGACCTAGCAAGGATTCATATCTCATGTCTCTCTCTCTACTTGGCAAATTACCACTCCAAATGATTGCAGAGAGAATTTACTTCTCAATGATATCCTCTTAGTGAAATGCTCTGTAAAAAAAATTCAGATGGTGGCTGGATTGCTCAAGGCTAATCTGACTCTGTATCCATTGCAAAAGGTTGCAATATGTTTGAGGATATACCTGCTGCAAATGACGTTCTACAGTTTTTGCCAATTTTATGGAGTTTAAGAGATTGCCATCTGATCAGAGTTTAAGAGGTCAGCTTCAATTACTGTGACCTAGAATTCAACAAGATATTCATATGGGCACTCTTGTGTCATGATGGCTTCAGATCCACATTTTTATGTTTTTATAAATCACATTTGACTGGCATGGTGGCCTAGTGGTAAAGGCACTTGCCTCACACTCAGAAGGTTGAGAGATTTTCTCTTAGGCCAGAAAGAAAAAAATATCTGCTGAAAACTCATAGGTGTCAGGAAGGGCATTTGGCCAGTAAACACTCAGCTCCACCCGGTCACCCTGACTCTATCCCTAAGTAAGGGAGTACAGGGTCGTAAAAATATTATAAATCACATTTGCATAGGGTGATGCTGGAGAGAGTACAATAAATCTCCAATGCAATGTGCAATCAAAAGGGATAATAAACCAAGAATATATAACAAATAAAAACTGCCAAAAGTGATCCCACCCAGCAGCTGGTGAAAGAACCAAGTCTTAAAGGCCTATTGAACTTTGGGATATTCTATTCCAGAGGCCAGGTGCATTAAGTGAGAAGACTCACACCTTTATCTTATCAACTTGCAATTTTTTACAATTGGAATCTGAAGCATTCTGGTTGTGTCACATCTTATTGGATGGACAGAAATGATGGAAGAAAGTTAGTCTCTCAGATACCCCAGCCTTTGTAAATATAGGCTTTACAGATCATCATCAGTGTGTTATTGTATTTGGAAACTCATTGACAACTGGTACAATTCATGTAGCAAAGTTATTACATAGGCACACCTTGCCGTTAGTGCTTGTACAGCCATATTATGGATCAGTATAGCTTCCCAGTAGTTTTCAGATGGAATCTAATTGGGTAAATGGTCAGTGCCTCTTTATTCAGGACATTATTGATGCCTTGAAATAACTAAATCCATAGATTCTAAACAACAAGCATCCAAAAATAATGTCTTGGGAAAGATTTCAGCCATTCAGTTACAGGTATGATCAAAAGATTGTTTAAATCTTTTATAGTCTGGCTTCAACCAGATGTAGCACAGAAAGTCCATACCACTGTGCTTATATTCCTGTATCTCTAAGCAACTTTTAATAATACTAACAAACTGATTGGGGGTATTGCTGGAATGGGTTGAGTATTTGCTAGAAAGTTGCAACTGGAAAATTATTTGTCCTGATGGCACTGGCATTATGAGGCTCCAGAAGGTTCTGTTCCGGAACACAAGAAAGTGGTGGTCTTTTGAGAATAGTGACCCAGAAATGTAAAATGATATGTCATCAGGAAAACTGATGCTTGACAGATGTTTTGAGATTGTGATGAAGTGGATAATGGCCAAAAATCTGAAGCTCAATCCAGTTGATGGTTAGATTATTGCCAAACCTGGCAATAAAGTGGTAGCCAGTATTAGACAACATAGTACTCCCATAGTGCATAGCCTGATACTATTTTCTATCCCTGGAAATTAAAGTGTTTGTTCTTAGTGGCTAGCAAGGCCAGTGGCTACTTTTGTTTACTAACTTCAGCCTTACTAAGCTAGTTTTTGTTTTGATAAAACAAAAATACAAAGAAAAGAACTGAACCCACATGAATTCCTGGAAAGGTCATGTGATAGTGAAGAAACTTCTGCCAACTTGGAAGGACCAGCTTAAAAATAGTGTTTAGAAATAAAATGGGCAGTTATTTCATTTTTTTCTTTTGATTCTAATTATACAAACTTCTCTGTGATTTCTGGATAAAAATACCTGAATCAGGCATATAGATAAAAATATCTAGATAAAGAAAAAAGTCATCCTCTTGTGGCTTGCTACCCAACTGAACAGCTAATGTTGCTTGACTATCTAAAGCGAGAGATCTAGAAAGAGTGGTATATTCTTACCCTTCCACTACAAATATTTGGGCTTTTCCTGCTAAGATGTTTCATTAATTTTCTGGGAAGGGGTCTAGTTCAGGCTTTAGTAAAAAAAGTACCACACAAAATCTTCCATATATAGCACCAGAGATTGATCAGATGCAGCATTATGGAATATGAAAAAGATAAATAACATTGTAAGAGATTAATATACAATTAATCATTATAAAGTGATTTGTACATTGCCTCATGTAGGCCAATTAATAAACTTAAACTTAGTTGTTTCAAATATGAAATAGTACTATATGTTTGGTAGAATGCACAGTAGTTCAGTTGATTTACCAAAGATTAAAAAAGCAAGAAATCCTAAAAGCTTACTAAAAAGTCTTGCATTTTGCACATGTGAAATTAAATAACAAATGGAAAATTGTCCTTGGAACAGACCAAAGAAATACCTTGCTGCTATTGAATGATACTGTGGTTTATAAGATTTGGTAATCAAGGAAACTTTCAAATTCAGGTTGAGTTTGAGAAATGATTCTGATCATTACCACATGTAAAACAGTGGCAGAGTTTAATAAATAACATACGGTATTTTGTATGACAACAAGTATTCACATTTCTTTAAAAATCATTATGCCTGAACCAGAGACCAGGTCAATTCATTGACTATAACATACAGAACTGTAATATCATTTAGTTATCTGACATTGTCTTTAAACCCAGAATGTGCTACAATATTGTGGCTTCTTGAAAAGCTTCTATCCACCTATTGAAAAAGAGAAAACATTATTTTAGTAACAAAACCACAACCCTATCCCCATATACACTCTCATTAACCTACCCACCAGCCTCTTCACTGAGAGGGAAAGCTGCTAGTTGAGGCATCTCTGTTGTAAAGAGAAGCACATGGTTTTGGCATATATGAATAAGGTGACCAGATTGCAACATTGGTGAAGCGGGACACCATTGACGGGGGGGGAGG
>JANHJO010005443.1:193102-203989 GCA_032468235.1 Pseudoxyrhopus heterurus | reverse complement strand
TAAGAAGAGGAAGAAGAGGAGGGGGGAAGTAGATGAAGATGAGGGCGAAGAAGATGAAGGGGGGGAAGAAGTCGAGGAGGAGGGAGGAAGAAGATGAAGAAGATAACAAGGAGGAGGAGCACTCAAAAACTCTACAAAAAAATACCCAGGCAACACCGGGTATTCAGCTAGTAAATCAATAAACTACTACTATTACTCTCTCAACCCTAGGAAGGAGGCAAAGATATGAATTCTGAAAAACTGACAAATCAGTTTTAGACCTTTCACTATCTTGGTAGATCTCTGAATTACATAGTAACAAAAATGATCTAAAGCTTACATATTTTTGGAGCACATTTTAATTGGGTCTAATGTTGCCCAACTATGGTTCTCAGTTTTGTAACAAACACCAGATACAAAATGTGCCAGTTTAGTGCATTGTATAAAACTTTTAAGGCTGCTGCTTCAAAGCTGCCAGTATACCATTGTGTCTTACCAACACATTCAAATTAAGACAAATGATGTTTCATGTTATAGATCTAGTCATTGTTCCACTTTTACTAGCTGAGAATAAGGCAGGTAATCTTGCCTACAATCCCCAGAAAGAATATTGGGGGAGAGAGAAGGGAATCAGAAAGCAGAATGAACAGAATAAAAATAAGCACTGTTATTCTACAGCTACTATCTTTGAAAAGAGAAACATGTCTCATTAAGCAACCGGTTTTATTAGTAAATACCAAAAAAATAGTGCTGAGAAAATCTTGACATACTTCTTTCAGTGCAGCTGGAATTTTTTTCTGCTTCCTGCCAGATGGAATACTGTGCAATACTGTAGACAAAGCGTTAGTTGGCGATCGGTGATTTAGTGGAGATCCATTTTTAGAAGTGTACATATTATCTGAAATTAAGGTAACCATTACAGTTATTTCTGATTCAGGGAACTAAAGGAGTAAGTTTTTAGTTTATCATTTATTAATTTTATAAGCTATACATCCACCTCTGATGATATTTGTATGCAATATTTCAAAAACAGTTTGTAGCTTTTTAAAATGTCTTAATGTTCAAGTTATTGTACAGCTACTCTGAATGTTTTGCTTTCTCATTACTTCTGATCATAGGTGGAATTATTGGTGATCAAAGATGTGAAGGCAACAATTTTCATGTCAGATTTTTTTTTAAAAAGTAGCAGGCACTGTAACTCAAAATGACTGACTGCAAATAATTTAAAAGAGTAAACAAGATAGTTTTAATCAAGAGATATATTTTCATGCTTGAAGAACCACAATAATATAAACTAAAATGTTGCTATATAATGCATAGGTTTTATATTTAGGATTTTTTTGTATTTAACTCTAGAAGAAATTGATATACTGTATGCCATTCATTTTAAATGAAAGATTATTATTGTAATCCTAAAAATTCTAACCCTTGAAAAAAACACCTAAAGTAAATATATGGGAAAAGTGAAAAACAGGCAAACATTTAATTTTACCCTGTTTCTGCAGCTCTTTAAAGCAATGATCACACACTCTTGCGGGATGATTTTTCATGTAGTCTAATCCATGTTTATTTGATGAACAAGCTTGGCAGATTATCTGAAAAACGAAGCAGGTTAATACATGAACATATTTCTTTTTCAAATGCATTTGTGTCCATTTTTTTCTTCTTTTTTTAAAGCTAACAATATTAATTTTTTTACAACCTTCCCACAAGCTCTGCAGTGGTGCCTTCTCCATGTCAGAGTGAATTCACTGGTACACATCATACACATGGTAGCTCTGGTATCAGGAATCCAGATTGGAGCTTTGGATCCTACAGGTCTTTCTTCTTCTTTTTCTTGGTCTGCCTAAGGAAGAGTGAGAAACAATGTATACAGAAAAATATATTTGCAGGATTTTTTTAAAATTCTATTTCTTATGTAGAAAAGCACATATTACAGGTTCATTATCAATATCACAATTTCTTAGATTTCAAAGTATATTAGAAGGTGAAATCAAATTTTTATTTGAAGGATAAACATTCTCAGCAAGGTAAAGAAGGTTGTCTTCTCATATTTCATACAGTCTGAGTTGGGCAAAGATGTTTAGACTGTATAGACTATTTTCTTGTCCGGGACAGGAAATGGAAAGTTAGAATACAGTATACCCAACAATTGATTGCTCAGCCTTCTCTTGGGTCTCAATGTACAGAAAGAATGATAAGGCCTCTTTGAGTGTTCAGCATGACATAGTTTCAACGGTTTATAATTTCACATAAAAATATATACCCTCTAGAAAGACAGCCTACCTCTTCCAGACTTTTAGTAGGATTAAAAGTGATTCTTTTTTTGGTGTAGTCTTCAATTGATTGAGAGATAGTTTCTAACCATTCATCTCTCTCTGTAGCAGAACTGTTGGGTTAAATACACACACTAGTTAAACACTTCTTTCATAAATCATTAAATAGATTTTCCTTTGACTTTATGAGGCCAACCAACTATCAGGGATTTTAGAGGGGGGGAGTTGCAACACTTACTTTGCTGAGAGGATGAAAGATCGTTCTACACTTTCTATGTTCAATTCATTTTGATAAGCTTCATGGGTTGGCTTCTTAACCTGATAAGGTAGTAGAAAGTATAAAAAGAGAAATGTTCTATCATTTGTCATTTTGAAAAATTAAACCAATTAGACAATGACATACTATCCCAGCCCAGCCATAAAGCTGGTTTGCATGGCAGGAATAGCTATGCTATGATTCACTAATAAATTTGTGCCACTGTTCTAATTATGTCTGCTTAGCAATATTTGCAAATGATCAAGCCTAAGATGCCATGGGAACAAACCAGTGAACTAGAACTGACTTTTTTTAAAAAACTGAAAGGAATACCCCAATAAGCTATATAGAAGGTCAGTCATAGGACATGTCTACCTGTAGAACAGCCAGCAGAGGAGTTCTCCTGAAATAAGCTGGAGCATGGTGCTTATTTCTTAGTGAGACCTGATAAGGCTGTATGATGTGAACTGGCTCAAATGATAGAACTAGGAACAGTCTAACATACAGTCAGAAAATCTGGCAAGCTGTGGACAGAACTTGCCATCTCTGCTGTTTCCCTACACTGCTTTTTTATTAGTACCAACCTTTTCTGAAAATGAGACAGCTAATAGTTACCTACATTTGGCAGAATGTGCAGAGCAACTGATTTCTCAAATAGCGATTTCAGACTGTTAATTTTGGTGCACAAGTTCAAACTATGTTTTATAAGACAAGCTACTGTGCAAAAAAAAAAATCACTCACTTTCATTCCAGCCAGCGATAGCATGTTGTTGAGTTTATACATTCCAGACTGCAGAGGAGTTGTATACAACAGGGTGTCATTAAACTGCAAAGTAAATTATTTTTTTAATGTAGCTGATACAGTTACATATCAACTTACAACTATACAAGTCTGGTGTGGAAGGTCTATCTCATCCCCATCTTAATGGGCATATAGCAGAACGTTGTGAATAGACATGAGATTTGTCTTCTTCCTTAGGGTTTTTTCTGCCCCATTTTTCAAGAGTAAAATTCAGATTTCAGTAAATTTCTATATTTATGAAGATTACAAAAATTGATAAAATTGCACTGATAAACATTAAAACATTAATATTAATGAGTAACTGTCAATCCTTTAGGATAGACTCGAACAGGAAATACATATTCCACAGGAAAATTAGAATTATATACCTTATTGAAATTGGTTATAACTTCTGGTACAGAATCTTGGAAATCCAAAATATATGTTACCTCCCTTCCTTCTTATACCTCAGTGAACTAGGGAAGTATTTATCTCAGTTGCTCCAAATACATTTGTACCTTAAAGTCATCTTCTGGTTTTTTTTACAGCAATATATTGGAGAAACTAGTGGAAATAGCTAATCTTTAAAAAATAGCCTTTTTTAATTTGCAAAATCCATTTAAATTATTTGCTTTGTATGAAACAATGCAAATCTTTCAACACATTCTTGATTAACAAACATCCGCTCCACTGCCATTTTCCCCCTGCAACTGGGGAGGTGTTTCGCCCCAAAATACAAAGGTCACATTGAGCCTCAAAACTAATAAGACCTACTTCTACAAATGTATCTAATTGCTCTTTCAAAGGTATCCAGCTAGCAGTCACCCCTACTTCTTATGGGAATGAATTTCCCAAGTTAATTACATGCTGTGCGAAGACATTATTTCTTCTGTGTCTTAAATCTTCTAATTAGCTTCACTGGATGAAGTATGTCGTAGTGTTTTGAGAGAGAAAAGAATCTTCCCCCTGGCATGTTGTCCATGCCATGCTGGCTTCTATATACTTCAGTTATATTCCTCCTATCAATCACAACCAGTTTAGTTTGCAGCCAACACACTCCAGTCAATTCCTACTTCCAGATCTGAGCAAGCAGACAGAATATACAAAACAGCTGAAAAAATCCAGTTGGTGTTTATTTATTAAAAATTAGCAAAGATCAAAAACTTTTAACTGGCAAAAAAGTGCAGACATAAACAGGGAAAGAGACTCATGAAGTCAGGCAAACATTTACATTACCTACATATGTCTATATTAAAAGGAGAGAGGAGAGTTCTTTTAGAGTCACTGAAAACTCTGTCGGAAATTATCATAGACAGTCCAAAACCAATGGGCTTTGATTATTCCAGCCTTAAGTCTTTTTTTTACATAACAGCAACAGAACAGAGGTAGAAAGCAAGTCACTTAGATGATCCTTCTATTCTGTGCCATATAAAAGTTCTACGAAATCCTACATTACTTGCTGGTCTTTAAGCTGGAATTGTTGTATTGTATGGAATTCACGACAGAGAATGAGGTGGCTGGATGGAGTCACTGAAGCAGTCAGTGCAAGCTTAAATGAACTCCATGGGATGGTAGAGGACAGGAAAGCCTGGAGGAATGTTGTCCATGAGGTTGTGATGGGTCGGACACGACTTCGCAACTAACAACAACAATGGAATTCTATTATATGGAATTTGTTGTATTGTAACTAGAATCTTGCTTTTTCTGCAGATTAATATGATTCAATGATTTGTTCATAAATCACAACAAGCTATGATTTCATTTTGTTTGGTTTCAGCTAAGTCAGCTATGCAGTCAGTATTGTGGCAAACAATGATTTATGGCTTAGTGAAATGTATGAATCTAATCAGCTCATTGTTGAAATATACTCCAGCTTTCTGCATTCATTACATATGACAATTTTTTGCATCTTAAGCCAGATATTTAACATATCGTTAAAAGAATTATGTGATTATGAAGTACATATTTGAATTGTACTTAGTCATATACCAAGTACAATTCAAATATATTATAGATGAAAAGTAATTTTCACATTACAAGGAGTTGCTTGTTTGAACTTTAAGGGGAATCTTTCTCAAAAACAAAAAGACCATGAAGACTACCAACTATGGAGGAATGGTTACCGCAATTCACTTGTAGAATATTAATGAAGCCACAATAAAAGAAAAACAGTAGCACAAATTGCAATGTAAATTATTCAAAACCATTAGCTGAAATTGCTAGCTGTTGGTATTTAGTTCTCCATTAAAACTTGCTTTAGCATTAGGGTGTGCATCTTACCAAAAAAAACATTCTTGGCTGCATTACTTTCCGGGACAGTTTCATCAATGTTCCTTCTTTCAAAAACACCTGGTCAACAAATATACACAGAAAATCAGCTAAGATCATATAAATCTCCTATCTAGTAGTAATGTACTAAACTGCAGACCTTTTTATACACCCTTGTGAATATGCTTTCCTTCTGACCTCTTGCTACCCCTGCAGCAAGAAAGTAAAGTTGCTTCTTACACAAAAAGTAACAAGTCTTACTTTCCATGTAGCGATTGTTTCTTCTTGGCCAGAAAAAAGCCAGTGTTTGCAGCTGGTTAGAACATTGTGTGTTGCTTTTTCCAAGCCAAGAAAAAACAATCTTGAAGATTTTTCATGACTGTTTCTTTAAAAATATTGAATTTTGTGAATAATCTACTCTAAGTTATTTTCTCCTCTAGAAAACAAAAGGAGTCAAGTTTAGGAAAAACATTAGACATATTGGGTGCAGAAGAAAGGAAGTTGCTTGGACCTTTGGTGAAGAAGTTGTAGGAAAATTCTATTGATTTACCTTTCATGTGGGAATAGAACGTTTTCACTTTGTCATTATGGGGTACTAAGTGTAGATTAATTAGGAAAAAAATGAATTTCAACAACTATAGAATCAGGCTGCAGCGTTACAAAATTGACAAAAGTGAAAGGAGTTTGAATACTTTCTGAATGCACTATACATGGAGCCCTGTTTGAAAATCGTTACAAATTCTGTCAAACTTTTATTGTGTTGACAATGGTTCCACCCAACCTTCTTTTAGAGTTTTTGAAGATTCTTTAAAAGGCTGTTCCAGGACCAATGAAAAAGCCTGTGCTTTCAGAGCTCTATTAGCATCTTTGAATGTATTTTGGATCTGGATTTTTTAGGTGGGGGGGCTTACTCTCTGGATAAACCTCCCCCTCCCCCCCAAAAGGAACTGCTATAGAGACATCAGGTGTCTCTTACAGCAACAGTATAAATAGCCACGAGGGTATATTCCCTAAAGGGAGATGGCAGTCCTATAACACTTTCCTGCAAGGGGATCAGACCTTGAAGGTTCCAGAGTTCCTTCAGGCTCCTTTGTGCAACACATGTTTCTGTAGGACATTACATTGCATTTTCTGGTGAAAAAAATACCACTTTCCCCCTTGGTCCATCTTCAATCTCTCTCAGCAGTTACATCTTGGAGCCGGGTTATTGAGAGTATGTGTATGACCCTTCTAACAAGTAAAGAAGGCCACAGAAGACAGATCCCCAAAATAGGCAAAGTTTATGGGATATAGCAAAGCAATTTTTGCATGGGAGGAGAGGAACAGAGAAGCTAATTTATAATCCACAGACTACTTTTAAAACTAGATGCTAGAAAGAGTAAGACAAGGCTGTATCAGTCTATGTAGACTTCATGGAGCACCAACAAGCACCATGAAACAGTGGACTGTGCTTGTGACATCATACTTTGCTTTGTCCTGTCTCTTCTAATGGCAGCACCTCTCTTGCTTTTCAAAAGGAACAGAAGTTAACATTCCAGCTAGAGATGAATAATTATAGGGTTTTTTTTTCCCTTTCAGAGCTGTTAATCTGCAAAGGGAATGAGAGGAAAGACTTCAATCTATAGTTTTCCTGTGATATCTAAATGAACTTACCCTCCCAGGCTGCACAATTTCATGATGACCAGTCAAGCTGTATTGTATTTGCATAAGCTTCTGAAAATTATCCTAGAAGGTGAAAGTAGAAATGTTACTGTCTAGTTTTTAACATCTTTATTGTTTTATTTTTGTTCACTACTATATTCTTTTGTTTATGAACTGCCCAAAGTTGTTGAGATTTGAGCATTTAATAATAATCCAAAATAACTCACATGATATAAATAAATATCAGAAATCATTCACATGCAATTAGCCAATATGGCCATAACATCCGCTCAACCTTACCAATTCTTTTGACAACAACTGGAGATTACACATTAAAAAAAAATTATATACATATACATTTTTTAAAATGTGTTATATATATATATATATATATATATATATATATTTACAAAATATATATATATATTTTTTTAAACAATTCTTGTGACTATAGGTATTAAAAATACAATACAACAATAGCATATTGTTGACACCCAGAATTTTAATTTAAAAAATACTAATTTAAACATTCATAATTTATTTAAATTTTAATGTGATTTTATACATTTATATATATGTTTATGGTTTCATTTTAATGTTGTAAGCTCCTTAGAGTTGCCTTGCAGGGAGATAGGTGGCAAACAAATTTAATAAATAGCAATATATTTAAATATGTTTCAGTAGAAACAAATTATCAACAGCATGTAGAAATATAATGATATTCTTTTTCTCTACCTTTGAGCTTTGTGACAAAGCAATAATTCAAATTTATTATAGCAAAAAATGGTGTCTGCCATTTTAAAACTTTATCTAAGAGTTTTTACAACTGGAACACCACTTACCCCCTGTTTCATAATGTCATTTGCATGATTGGCCACTTCTATGACAACAGCAAGAGCATCTTAAAAAGAACATAGAATTATTATTATATATTTTATATTGCTTTATTATGTATTCAATACTTACATTCTAATTCTCCTATATCGGCAGTGCTTGAAATGTATCAGAAAGACATTATTCTAACTGGAAGAAATCACCTTACAGAAAATTGGTACTCCTATTAATAAGACACTTTAAAAGCAATCAAACTACAATAAACTTATTAAGGACCTCCAACCTATCAAGAAAACCTTAATGATAGTAGCTCATGAACTTGATTACTGCAGCATGGTCTATCTGTGGCTGTCGATGAAGATGATTCAGAGGTTACAAATAGTACAAAATCAGTGACCAAACTGCTGGCAATGGAAACCATATTTGGCAGAATATCACCCATTTCAAGTTGCTGTACCAATTACCAATTAACCTCTAGGCCCAATTAAAATACTGTGTTTTAAATTTGAATGCATATGGCAGTGCCTGATAGACCCTGCCCATTGTGTAGGACCTCCAGAGCATACCTGCTCAAAATTTCATCCAGGCATGTGGTAAAAGGAAACAGATCAGAAAAGGGGCTTCTCAGTAGATTGCCCTATACAAGGCAGGACATTGCACCCAAGGGTGCACTTGGCTCTCCTTTTAAAATAAGTTTTCTTAGCTTAAGCGGTGCTAGGAGGCAGTTTGTTCTTTCACTGTAATCTGGAATTTAATTGTATTAAGTGAGACTACTGGATTGCCTCATGCTATTTTACATAGTATTCTATATCTACCAAAAGTCTTAGCATTGGACAGTATAATTTTAGAGGGAGTAAAATGAAATATTTAATAAATATATTTCAGCAAATGTTTTCAGCATGCCCTGGATAACTATGAATTTTTCTAAGTAGCTGCAGTTACAATCAGTATAAAACTGGCTGTATACTTAAGTTCAAACACTGTGTGCAAACACTTAGGTGTTATCTTCCAGAATTTATTTAAATCGTTTGAACTCTTTACACAAGTTGGGCATATGTTGGACTTAAATATATTATTATGGACGGCTACTTGGAATTACGGGACTTAACACATATGGAAGGATACCAAGCTGGGCAGACCCCACATTGAACATAGCATTTTGCTGCTATTCATTATGGGAGTTTCATTTTCAAACATGAAA
This sequence comes from Pseudoxyrhopus heterurus, assembly GCA_032468235.1. Taxonomy (NCBI): domain Eukaryota; kingdom Metazoa; phylum Chordata; class Lepidosauria; order Squamata; genus Pseudoxyrhopus; species Pseudoxyrhopus heterurus. The sequence continues at coordinate 194,753 of JANHJO010005443.1, read as the reverse complement.
ATCTAGAAGGTTTAAATTCCTTGAAAAAATAGTAGAGAGAACTCTAACCCTAACCCTAACCTATACTGATAAACCCATTCCTAATCTCAGAAGATTTTACATTCCTTGATTTGCAAAGATTTTTATTTCAATAACTAATATTCAACAAAATAATTACCCTGAGTATCTTTGAAGTCAGCTGAATCTTCTAAAAGGTTCTTTAGATAATCTGCAAGGGGAACAGAATGATGTTATTATCAAAAACAGGCATGGGATCAATAAAAAGTTCAAAAAATGAAGAAAAAGTTTTGTATAAGCTAAACCAAGAATTTTTAAGTATTTACAGGTTATGACAAATTGAGATACAAAATACTGGCATATTGTATATGAGGAATATTTCTCTCTTTGCTATGAGGGAATCAGAAGCTTTTAGTTTCAAGGGAGAAAGAAATTATTCAAAATTCTAACAGCGCACTTTTATCACGGTGTTCAGTGACACTTTTTCCACTAATAAATTGGACTGTGGTCTTAGTAATACTTTTGCTCTTGGCCACTAGGTGGCTGAATTGAATACAGAATAATTCTAGCCCTCAAATCTGTGAAAACCCAAAAGCCCTCCCCCCCATTTTAAATTGCTTGCTTTTTCTGCAAGAAAATTGCAGAAAGATGATGAAGGGAAGGGAAGGGAAGGGAAGAAAGGGAGAGGGAGAGAGAGAACCCATTTCAGGTTCTTGCTAAAACAAAATCGAAACAAAAAATATGGGCTGGTTTATAATAACAATATTTATCATCACTGGAATTGGATTGAGCTAAATGCTTAAAATTGCATTGTCTTATCTAAATGATAAGACATTCAAGGAGACTCTGACAAAGAAATGGAACTGATACATTTTTATTTAATAGATTTATGCCCAAACTTCCTTTATCCTTTTCTGCCTTAATATCTATGCAGATCTCTCACACAAAAATATTTATTATTTTCATGAGATTTCCTTAAAATTCACAGTATAAATAATCCATCTTCTGAATCCACTTTAACATAATTCTTTTTTCCACATAAAGATTTTTTTCTACATTCAAGTTTAACATGACAAAAATGTCAGGGGAGAATTTATTTCTACAGAAACAGAAATTTTGGAATATTTATTTCAAATATTTGAACTTCTAATTAATGCAAAAGTTAAGGAATATACAAAAGTGCTATTCTGGCAAAGAAGTACTATCAAAAAGAGGATGTTGTAAGTAATAATAGTCTACAGAAAGAAGAGGAAGAGCAGAAGGATATGAGTAAACGGAAGGAAGGGAAATAAATGATCCCTTTGAGTCAGAAAAGACCCAGAGGAACATTTTGCTCCTCTATTAAAGTAGTTCTACTGGAACTTTTCTATCACAGATTAATCTGAGCCAGAACTGTTCTAGAACCAGCAGTCCTTTTCTATATAACAAGGAGCCCTGCAATATATAAAATTATACAATTGCTTCCAAAGTATAGGTGAAACTTGCAACATGACCTAACCTGATTATGTGACATTAGAAGGGAAATTTGCCAATTTAATGCATAATTAGCTTGAGCCCACATGCTACAACCATCTTAATCATCTCAAATGATCTAACCCCTAAAGCTCACTGTAACAACATTGCCAAAAAAGCTTTAAGAGTTGTTAATCTAATA
>JANHJO010005443.1:154592-165006 GCA_032468235.1 Pseudoxyrhopus heterurus | reverse complement strand
GGGATTCGATCAGCCAAACTGCTGATCTTCAAGTCTGCAGAATAGACTGCAGTACTGCGTTTTAACCACTGCGCCATAGCGTTAGTATGGTTCACTCAGCATGGCTGAGTGGTTCAGTTAGTATGGTTCACTCATACTAACCATAGTGATAGTATGGTTCACTCAGCATGGCCCCCATACACAAAATCAATATCCCAATATATTTTCAGGGATAAGTTTTCTGATTGTTTTATTTTTGAAAACCCAGCCAAAAACAAATCAAGTCCTAGCTAAAATAGCCTCATTAAAATCAGATTATCTACCAGATGTTACACTATTTCTTCTTGGTAAAGATGCCTTGAGGAAAACAGCTTTCATTTTTATCATCAGTCTAGCTAGACAGACAGACAATGGATGGATGGACAGATATAAAGGATAGATGGATACATACATACATACATGACAGACAGACAGATAATACTCACTTTCCGTTTATTATGATATGCAATGTATAGTGCAGCAACAATAATAGCTGTGGTCACCAAGTAAGCAAAGAAATGGCTATTTTCAGATCCGTTCCTGGATGTCCCCTCCGAATCTTCCTCATGCTTTGCACTCTTTTTCTTTTCATCACCCAACCCTTTTTCTTGTTCATTTCCAGGGTCAACTACCTCTTCCTCAGTTTTTTTGGATTCCACAGGATTTAACTCCTCATCATTTGTCTCTAGGTCAGAAAAATCTGGATCAGAAGTGTCTATCTTAGATTCTTTATTTTTGGCATGAGCAAGATCTACTTTTGAAGAGTCTTGAGCAGAAGCACCGGATTGAACGTTCAGGCCTTTAATTAATGGGTCCTCTCCCTGCTTTAATTCCTTTGTTTTTGACTTTGGAATAGAAGACTTATCAGATATGTCTTTCTGAGCGTTGATGGCTTCAGAAGAATCTATCTTTCCAGAAGCAGGCTCTGGAGCAGATAAAACTGACTGGGGATTCTGGTCTTTTGTTTCTAAGGCTAGTGATTGTTCTGATTCCTTAACATTTAAACCTGGATGAGAAACACCTGTCTTAGATTCTTCTGAGTGATCTTTCTTTTCTTGAGTGTTTTCAGCTTGAACAGGATTTAATTTTGAAGAGTCTTGAGCAGAAACACCAGACTGAGTGTTTGGGCCTTTAATTGATGGGTCCTCTCCCTGCTTTGATTCCTTAGTTTTTGACTTTGGAAGAGAAGATGTACCAGATGTATCTGTCTGAGCTTCTTCAGATTTATCTATGTCTGCCGGAGCTTTGATGGCTTTAGTAGCATTTAATTTTGCAGTACCAGGCTGTTGAGCAGACTGACCTGGCTGGGGATTCTGGTCTTTTGCTGATGGGTCCTGTGATTGTTTTGATTCCTTAACAATTGCATTAGTGTCTTCTGGATGATCTTTCTGAACCTTTTTTGACTGAACAGGATTTACTTTTGAAGAAGAGTCTTGAGCATAAACACCAGGCTGGGTGTTCTGGCTCTTAACTGATGGGTCTTCTCCCTGTTCTGATGCCTTAATTTTTGACTTTGGAAGAGAAGATGTACCAGATATGTCTGTCGGATCTCCTTGAGATTTAACTATGTCTTCCTGAGCTATGCTGGATTCAATATCAGCATCTGGCTGGGAAACTTTGCGATTAATTGATGGATTCTCTTCCTTCACTTTTTCAAAACCTTGCTGGGGTGCCTCTTGCTGGCTATTCTGTAAGTTACTTTGTACAACGTGAAGTGGTTCATTGTCTACAGAAGTTATGCCTGTGTCTGAAGCACCTTGAGTCAAGTCTGTTGACTGTCGGTGGTCACTGGAGATCTCTACAATGTGGAAAACTTAAAGTTAAAAAGTATTCGGTATGCTACAATAATACTGTATAGTGGTATACAGTAATGTAAACTATAAAATCATGTTGAACATATTCACCCTTTTATAAGTAAAACTTTTTGGGTAGCTTAGAGATAGTAGAATATTTGTATACCCTGTGTTGTGGCCTTGGACCAGCTAGCATAAACCAGATAGCTAGAAAGTCTAGAAAGTAAGAACAGAATGGTGTAATAGGAGATTGCAATATAAATACTGTAGCATATTGGACATGTTGACCATGTCACACTCAAGGATGAAATATAATAGGGAGGTCATTTCAATGGGTATCATGGTGCTCCAGAGGAAGTGTTAGAGTGTAATTCTATTATTCCTTTTACAGGTAGTCGTCAACTTACCACAGTTCATTTAGTGACCATTCAAAGTTATGTCAATGAAAAAAGTGATTTATGATCATTGTTCACACTTACGACCCCACTGCAGCATCCCCATGGTTACATGATTAAAATTCAGACAGTTGGTAACTGACTCATATTTATGACAGTTGCAGTTATCCAACCTTTCGAGACCTTCTGACAAGCAAATTCAATGGGGAAACCAGATTCACTTAAGAACTGTGTTACTAATGTAATAATTGCAGTGATTTGCTTAACAACTGTGTTGGGCTCAGTTGTGGTCATAAGTCGAGGATTACATTTACCTTTCTACTTCAACTGAAATTGACCAAATGTATACTTATTTATTTATTTGATTGATTTGATTTGAATTCTGCCCGCTCCCGAAGGACTCTGGGCGGCTCACAACAATAAAAAATACAAAAATAGAGTAAAAAAACCATTAAAACAATTATAAAAAACTTTCAGTCATAAAATTCATGTCACCCCCAAGCCTGTCTGCACAGCCAGGTCTTCACGGCTTTCTGAAAAACTACCAGGCTGGGGATGGTCCTAATCTCCGGGGGAAATTGGTTCCAGAGTCTCAGAGCCATCACAGAGAAGGCTCTCCCTTGCGGGCCCGCCAGCCGACATTGTTTAGCTGACGGGACTCGCAGGAGGCCGACTCTGTGAGATCTAACCGGGCGATGGGAGGCATATGGTGGTAGAAGGCGGTCTCGGACATAGCCTGGCCCTGAGCCATGTAGGGCTTTAAAAGTAATAACCAACACCTTGAATTGGGCTCGGAGACCAATAGGAAGCCAGTGCAGCTCGCGCAAGAGAGGTGTTACGTGGGTGTACCGAGGTGCACCCACAATCACTCATGCGGCTGCATTCTGGACTAGCTGAAGTCTCTGAACGTTCTTCAAGGGTAGCCCCATGTATATAATTGGAGGGAACATTTTGCTGAGGACTCTCTCTCTCCTGCTATCTGCTGGTAGGAAATCCAGTGATCAGAGTTAGTGCTTTCCTATAAAAGTGCTTTCGTTTGTTGCATCTATCTTCAATGCTTTGGTTTCTAAAGAAAGCGAGCAACTTTCTCACAACTACCCAAAACATTTTCATACTGAACTTTCACTAATAGTGCAATATGAGTTGTACACATTTATGCCACAATTAATTCATATCCCTTTATAATTTTTTTAAACAACTCAAGGTAGCGAGCATATTTCATATTCCTTCCTCCTCCTATTTTTCCCCACAACAATCCTGTGAGGTGAGTTGGGCTGACATCATGGCAAGATTTTATTATTTCGAGTGGCTGTGTGGCCATTTCTAATCTGTTTTTTATTATACATTTGCCTGCCTGACTTAATAAGGCAAGAAAGGCAATCACACATTGAAACTAAGCTATTATACAATGTGTTGTATTTTGACTTAATGTTGTGAGTGGCAATTTTAGCACACGGTGGGACAACTCCCAGAATGCTCAGCCTAGATTGGATAGAGGATTCCCAAGTTTGCTTATGTGCCTTTGAATCAGCGTCGATTCCCAACGACTAAATGGACAAGTTTCTTCCTTGGCAATGTTTCAGAAGTGTTGCCGCCACCTCTTCCCTGGGGCTCAGAGAGAATGATTGGCCAAGGCCAACCAGCTGGCTTCATGATTAAGCCAGACCCAGCCTCCCAGTTTTTAATCTGATGCCCTAACCACAATGAAGAGCACCAGATGGGAAAGGCTGACCCAGATGAAATACCTATTACCAGGCATTACACTGTCCATCAAGATGTAACAGGTTTCATCCTTTACACGGGATGTTTAGACACGGGATGCCAGATCTATGAGGTTGTCACTTTACACGGGATGTTTAGACACGGGATGCCAGATCTATGAGGTTGTCACTCTAAATTCATCATTCCTTAAGAAGACTATATATGATGGGTAAGCTTTAGGAGCTATCCAGGGCAGGCATTCAGGGGTCACAGAGAGGGATATCCATAAGTGTCAGAATTTATTAGTTCAATTTCTATGCCACCCGCTCCGGGAGGACTCCGGGCGGTTCACACAATAAAACATATAAAATAATATGGTAATAAAAATTTAAAAACCAATTTAAAATACTACGTTCCATTCATTCATAACTATACATATCAACCCCAGGCCTGCCGGCATAACCAGATCTTCAGTGCCTTTTGGAAGACTACAAGACTGGGGATGGTCCTAATCTCTGGAGGAAGTTGGTTCCAGAGAGTCGGAGCCATTACAGAGAAGGCCCTCCCACACGGGCCCGCCAGCCGACCCTGTTTAGCTGACGGGACTCGTAGGAGGCTGACCCTGTGAGATCTAACCGGGCGATGGGAGGCATATGGTGGTAGAAGGCGGTCTCGGACATAGCCTGGCCCTGAGCCATGTAGGGCTTTAAAGATAATAACCAACACCTTGAATTGGGCTCAGAGACCAATAGGAAGCCAGTGCAGCTCGTGCAGGAGTGGTGTTGTGTGGGTGTACCGAGGCACACCCATAATCGCTCGCGCTGCTGCATTCTGGACTGAAGTCTCCGAACACTCTTCAAGGGTAGCCCCATGTAGAGCGCATTCCAATAGTCCAGCCTCGAGGTGACAAGGGCATGAATGACTGTGAGTAAGGTCTCCCGGTCCAGGAAGGGCCGCAAGTGGTGTACCAGGCGAACCTGCGCGAAAGTCCCCCTGGTCACAGCCAAGTGATGGTCTAACTGCAGCTGTGGATCCAGGAGGACACCCAGATTGCGTGCCCGTTCTGAGGGGGGTACAATCTCCCCCCCAGTGTCAATAGAGGACAATCAACTGGACCTCGCGGAGGCAGAGCCACTCGGTCTTGTCTGGGTTGAGCCTGAGCTTGTTCTTCCCCATCCAGATCCTCACAGCCTCCAGGCACCGGGATATCACGTCAACCGCATCACTGGTCCGATCCAGGGTGGAAATGTATAACTGGGTATCATCAGCATACTGATGGTACCCCACCCCGAATCGTCGGATGATCTCCCCCAGCGGCTTCATGTAGATGTTGAATAGGAGTGGAGAGAGGACTGAGCCCTGCGGCACCCCACATAGTAGGGGCCTAGGGATCCACCTCTGTCCGCCCCCAACACCGATTGTGAGCGGTCAGAGAGGTAGGAGAACCACCGCAAAATGGTGCCTCCTACTCCCAACCCCTTAAGCCGTTCCAGAAGGATACCATGGTCGATGGTATTGAAGGCAGCTGAGAGGTCAAGAAGCACCAGAACAGAGGACTGGCCCCTGTCCCGGACACGCCAGAGGTCATCCACCAGCGCAACCAATGCAGATTTTGTGCTGTACCCGGGGCTGAAACCAGACTGGAAAGGGTCAAGATACTCAGCTTCATCCAGGGTCTGCAGGAGTTGGAGCGCCACCACCTTCTCAACAACCTTCCCTGCAAAGGGAAGGTTGGAGACTGGACGGAAGTTCTTTAATTCAGCTGGGTCCAGAGACGGCTTTTTGAGGAGGGGCCTCACCACTGCCTCTTTCAAAGTCGGTGGGAAGGACCCCTCACTCAACAAAGCATTGACCAATGCCTGGAGCCAGCTTCGTGTCACATCCCTGCAGGTCGAGACCAGCCAGGATGGGCACGGGTCCAATAAACAGGTGGAGGCGCTCATCGCCCCCATGGCCCTGTCCACTTCCTCAGAGAGAACCAGCTCAAACTCGTCCCAAATAACAGGACTAAGACCTGCCCCAGTCATCTCGGAAGGACCTGCCCAATCAGAGTCCAGGTCCGTCCGAATCTGAGCGACTTTATCTGCAAGAAACTGAACAAATTCCTCAGCTCCGCCCTGCAAAGGCTCCTATGTCCCCCCCGGGTTAAGGAGGGAACGAGTCACCCTAAACAGGGCAGCTGGGTGAGAATGTATGGCTTTCCTTTAGTTTTCTAAATTGATAATTATCAACAAAGCTAAATCATGAGTGTTGGTCAGTTCAAACAAAGTATTATTCATGAAAGTTTCGAGTTTTATTTTAACTTGATGGGGTATGTATTCATAACCTATTTTCCTGGAAATTCAAAGTCCAATAATTAAAGTCTATGGGCAGACATTACTAAGAAACTGGATGCTTTCAAATACAAGGCTTAATCAAAAATTTTTTTATCAGAAACTGGATTGACTTATCAGGCCCCAGCAAACAAAAAGCCATTTCTGATAATCTCCAAATCAGCTACATTAGAGCAGCCTACTTTAGCAGGAAGGGTAGGTGATGCTTTTTGCCACAATTTCTTTCAAGATATCAAATGATTTGTAGTAAATTTATCAATTTATTGCAAATGATTAGATAGTTTGAAAGAAATTCATATCTAATGCCTTGGCCATCCTGATCTTGATTAAGGTAGGTCATATACTTAAAAAGTAGGAAATATCACAATGAAAGTTGCATTAAATATTAAGGCACCTAAAGCAAAATAGCATTAAGAAATATTTACTATTAATGGTATTCAGCATTGCATCTCACACAAGTGTAGTTCTCAAAAAAAAAAGTAGCAACTAGACCTAATGATAGTTTACAAAGTGCAGAGCTCACCCAGGATATAAATTATGTGTCAGTGTCACCAAATGGATAACAGATAAGAATTTGAGCTTTACTCCTATACAGACTTAATCCTATAGACAACAATCATTATCAAAAATCTAGTGGTGCTTTCAGTATGCATTTAAATTTCAAAGGCCCATAAATTTCTAGACTACCATGTCTAAAATGATTCTACGACTTTTCCATGCCACTTTTCATGTCTATCATTAGCTACTATGACTGCGCCCATTCCTAATATAGAAATATTATTTATTCCTGTGTAGAAAAAAGGAAGCTGCATAATCATGCAATTCTGGTTAGTTCATACAAAAATGAGTTCATAAATACTAATGTATAACTTTATATACTAATAAAATACAGCATACAAGTACAAGAAGTATATATACATGTTTACAGAAACAGACTAAAATATCTGTATGCAGATAAACCATCTCCTGTTCTATTTCTTCATCACACTAGAACAACATGGAGGTATTATAAGTTGCTTAACAACTATTTTTTATCCAATTGTTTGCTTCACTGTCAGTGAAAATACAGTATATTTTCCAGTAAAGCACTATTATTCAGAGCACTTTAGTACTGACAGCTCCTATGTCAATCCCAGAAAACAAAATATCACAATTACTGCCATATCATATATATTAGGCCAGTCTCCAGACTCAGCATGAAGCACACTATATGTTTTAGCCATGGCTTCAATTCTATACGCATTTACAAGAAAACAATGAAATCCAAAAAGTTAACTTCAAGAAGAAAACTGTAAATTCAATTATTTGCAATTAAGTATGATGCAAACAAAAGATTGGGCAAAAATAGTGTCTATAACGAAACTTTCTATAATAATTATATATCAACCAGTGCCTGGTTTTCTAATTAAGTTCAATTTTACATGCTCCCAAGAAATAGCTGTTTTCACAACACAGTGATCATAAACTAATTTAGCGAGCTATGCTTGTTAAAATATGTTATTTAAATGTAATTGGGTAGTCTGCTATTTAGTGTGTCAAGAGAAGGCACCCTTTAAGCTCCACTGATTCCCCTGGAATTTACTTTTGAATATACATGTATACAATTTTTCTATAAGTAAATCAATACGGTAGGTGATTAAAAAAAGCCTTTGATTTACTCTCAAAATATGCTATTTAAAAACACACTGCAGACCATTTAATGTGTAAATTCCCACATTTGAAACAGAAACAATATATAATGTTTTCTCTGAAAAGAGCAATGGCATTCACATGAAAGAAACAGATAGGAAAAATCGTGCCAATGACTTAGGCAGAGATAAGAAAACAATTATAAACAATTATATTTTTTGATTGGCACAGCAGTTTAAATCAGAAAACTCTTACTATGGTATTTCAAATCTATTCCTGAACTCTTATTTGTAATTAACAGCTTTAGAATCTTTCATATTCACTATTCAAAATGTCAACAAAAAGTATTAATATCAAAATGCCCTTAACAATTATTTATTTGAGTCCTACGGGAGTGGGGCGGTATATAAATCTTGCAAAATAAATAAATAAATAAAATAAATATCAAAATGCCCTTAACAATTACCTCAACATACTTGTGTAACTTTTCAACAAAGGATCTCTTAAATCATTCCCTTACATATCTGCACAAAATTCAACAAGACTGATTTAAATTCTTAGACATAAAACACAAATCCTATAAATGTTTTGAATCCTTAAGTCTTCTTGCCTTGAAAAACCTTAGTCTTTTTTCATACACTACTTCCCGGGTCTATTTAAGGTGATCTCCGCACACTCAAAAAGGGTGGGAAAAGAAAAAGAAAACACAGAGCAAAAATGGATTCTTTTCCAGAAGGCAGGAAATTGAGAGTTTGTTTATTCCAGCTTTCCTCCAGATGTGTTAGCCTACAGGTCTCATCAATCCCAGCAACAAGGAGGGAAAGGGTAGTTCAGCTGAAGGATCGTTCTTCCATTTGATAAGATTGCGAGGAAAAAAAATAAACTTTATTAGACAATATTTAACAGTTCAGGAAGAGTTACTTTTTCATTCTCTGCTGTCGCTCAAAAGAACATGGGCTAGGAAAACTTAACACAGATTTCACAAACATATAAGAACAGAAGCTGAGAAATAAAATAAATGAGGAGGGCATGGAAGTCCTGGAGACCTTTTACTTCGAGGGCAGTTAATCTTCCCCCACTTCTCTCACTCAGGAAAGATAAGAAAACAAAGAACTCCGGGGTCCTTGGTGCTCCCCGAATTTGGCTGTTTTCTTGCAGACGTTTTTACTCAAACGACCGTAGGTAACAAACTAGGTAACTAGCACTGATGAAGTTAGTTTGGCTAATGAAACAAAGAATTCAGAACTGAAGACAAAAGCCAGACAAGGAAAAAGGTTTGCACTTCCAACCCTGAGGAGTTTCTCACAAGTAGACCCTTAAGCCACCCCCCATCTCTGTTGGAGTTTTAAGGCACAGGGGCAGGGAGCAAAGAGGGCTTTGTGGAGAAGCCATTTCCTCCTATTATGTCCCTCTCGTTCAGCTGGCTCTGGGACATTTTTAAAATCTGCACTTTGACCCGCCACATCTGTCGCGGTGGCGGTCGCCAGAAAAGTTCCCAGCGCTTTTAACTTCGCGCCCCGCTCGTCGCGTCGAGCACTCACCCGCTGAACTCATGGTGCCCCCCTTCCATGCGCTTTGCCTCACTCCGCTTCTTGTCCCTCTTTAAAGCATAACAACCCCTCTCACAGTGGCTACATAGAAGGGTGAAGTCCACCGAAAAGCGCAGCCCGCCGCTCCGGTTCCTGTGTAACATTCCCGCAGCGAAGAGAGGAAGAGCGCGACTGACTGAACGAGCTCTGACCGTCTTTGCCGTCTAAGCGAAGTTCCCTGATTTACCCCGCGCGAGTTGCAACACAAGAGACCTCTGCAGGCCAGAGGCCATCAATGCAGGCGCCCCGTTTCGTCTAGCGTTGAACAACCGTTCAATCTGCGCAGCAACACCACAGGTTCTTCTCCTCCCCTTCTTCCCGCAGTGGCTATTGGGTAGCCATGATTGTTGGGCTTGGTGGATTATAACGCCGGGCTCGGCGGACTCGCTTTCCCATGGTGCCTGAGGAGAGGGGAACGGATGGCGGAGAAGGATGACACCGGAGTTTGACGACGAAGTGGTGTTTGAGGTGCGTAGCGTAGCAAAAGGGCCGGTGGAGAGATTTTGGGTACCTGTGAGATGGCGAGGCTACTTTTTTTTCCCCCTCACGTTGCAGTTGGCGAAACGAGGTGGCGTCGTAGAAGGGGCGTGTGGCTAGGGCAGGTGGAGCTCTTTGCAGGGCCCGAGGAGGAGGAGGAGGAGGAGGATTTCCCAGGGCGGTTGAATCCAGCCGTGTCTCTGATCGTGAAACCTCACCTCTGAAGGGAAGGAACAGTGCTATTAATGGAGTTGGAGAAGTTTGGTGTGAACCAAAGTGTGACTAGCAGATTATTCATGCCTAGTTCGAAGTAAGTGCCACTGAGTACAGTACGAACTTACCATCGCAACCTAAGAATAATTGGAGGAAAGGTTACACATCAAATCTCCCAGAAATAAAGCATATTTGCAGCGAGGTAATACTACTTGCTTTCAGCAAAACAGTATCCTCTGGAAGCATAAGCGCTAAGCATTTTACTA
>JANHJO010005443.1:93761-114672 GCA_032468235.1 Pseudoxyrhopus heterurus | reverse complement strand
CCTTTCCTTCCTCCTTTCCTTTCCTTCCTTTGTATCTTCCTCCTTTTCTTTCCTTTCCTTTCCCCTTGGGTTCCCTTTCTTTCCACCTTTCTTTTCCCCTTTGTTCCCCTGCGACATGCTGCAAGCAGCCTTCAATTCATTGTTCTTTGCCCAATTTTCATGCCTTGCCTCTATTGGCTTGTGAGCCTCTGATTTGCATAGGGAATACTGCAGCCTAGTGTACTTTGCCCGATTAGCATGCCTTGCCTCTATTGGCTGAAGAGCCTCTGATTTGCATACGTTGTCAGTTGGTGCCTGGGCACGCTTCAGTTTTGTTATTTTTTTGGTGCAAGTGTGCACTTTGCCCCCTTTTTTGGGTGTTTTGGGGTGTTTAGGGTTCGTGACCCTGACAGCGACCGTCTGCCTCTGGAAAGGTACCTGTGTGCTAAATTTGGGGAGGATCGGGGGAGAACTGTGATTTTGTATAGAGTACATACGAACACACATCCTTCCCAGGACTTCTCTTTTATATATATAGATTTATCATATATTTATTTTTTATGTGACTAGGTTTTTTAATACTTGTAAAATTCAGCATATCTTGACCTTACCTATTTAATAATTATTGTGCTTTTTGTTTGCCCTTGCACATTTTTCTTTCTATTTATCAAATGCGCTATGACTATAATAAAGTATCTGTCAATCTATCTAATAACCTTTGTAATCATGTTTGAATAATAGATATTTTTCAAATGCAAACACAAACATAAAATAAGACATAACATGAATGAAACTTGAGAGTAAAGGAACAAAAATGCAATTATTAAAACATGATTGCTTGAAAAGACAGTTTGAAAAACATTGACTGGAATGGTAGTTTATTGATATCAGCTGTAGTAATAGAATTTGAAAGCCTATCTGAGATTTCAACTCGTTCCTGTTTTTACTCTAATGAATTCGGGAGAATTTTTCCAAGCATAACACATGTTTTTCCAACCATCATCTCTGTCACTCTCTACACATCTCAAGCATTTGAGTTATATGCATCTCAACTTTCTGAGTTTTTTTTATTTATTTATTGAAATGGATGGGCTGCCTAACTCTGGATGGTGATCAAAAAATTGTCATCAGTCATTCAGTCATGTCTGACCCTTGGCCACTCTATGGGTCAGCAGTGCCTACTTCAGATCCACCATGGTCATCCCAGTGTCTCATCCTTTATAGTGGACAGCTAGGTAGTGGGGAGGGCCCTTCTGCTTTTTCTGCTGATCACTCCCAGCATGACTTAAGGAGAACATGTAAGGATCATTTAAGGAGATCATTTCCTGCATGGAATTAAGGAGAAACTTTCCAACGGTGAGAACAATTAACCAGTGGAAGAGCTTTTCTTCAGAAGTTGTGGGGCCTTCATCACTGGAGGTTTTTAAGAGACTGGATAGCCACTTGTCTCAAATTCTATAGGGACTTCTCCCTGAGTAGGAGTTTGGACTAGAAGACCTCCAAGGTCCCTTCCAGGTCTATTGATTGAACTACTGAGCTATTTGATCTCATTGTGGTAGTAGTGTTAGGCAAATGAGATACCTACATTAGGGGCATCAGGGATTCTAACGTGGCTTAAGATTTCATGACTACTATGACAACTATGGACTTCTCTGAGGCCCATACATAGGAAGGCCACAACTTAAACCTGGTTTATAACTTATGATCTGATGATAAAGTGTACCTTTGCCATAGTTAGACCATTTTTCCAAGACCAGATATCCTCATGGAGAGATAGGACTAATTAGTCCACCTTAGTCATTTAATGACTAAGTTGATTTAATGGATCCAGTTGATTTCCAGAAAGTCCTTCAGCAGTTTCTTAGCAATCTGCTAGAAGCCTAGTTGATCTTTTAGGAATATAAAGGTGACTTCACATCCCAAACACATTCCTGAGTAACCTTTCCTTTTCACTGATCTTAAGAAGCCTCTTGGATTTCTCAGAAGTGAGCACACCTTGAGCATTGCTGGTGGATGACGAGAAACAAAGTCAAGTAAACAAGAACAGGTGCTCAAGTTCAGGCTTATTCCATGGTCATCAGAGTAGCAAAGCAGAAACACTTCTATGTCTTTATTGTGCCTGTGAAAGGCTACCTGGCAATAATCACTCATGTATTCATCACCTCACAGAATTTAAAACATACACATGAGATTGATCTTGGAGTCTGTCCAAAAACTTAATGTGAAATGCAGTAGCTTAAATTTCAACTGAGACAACTTAATTTCGCCAGTAGTGTAAGAACTATAGTACATTGGTTGCAGGTACAAACTGGAGTGGCAGTTTGGTGTAGTAGTTAAAGTGCTGCCCTAATAACCAGGATACTGTGTGTTCTAGTCCTGCCTTAGTCATGAAAGCCAACTGTGTGGCTTTAGGCCAAACACTTTCTCTCAGTCCTCACAGGATTGTTGTTGTGAGTGAAAATAGGAGGAGGAGGAAAGAGTATTAGGTATATTTGCTGCCTTCAGTTAATTATAAAGTAACAAAGGAGATAAATATCTAATAAATAATAATAAATAATAATTTTAATGTGCTGTCTATTATTTTAAAATCCTACAAAATTTGAAACCTGGGACTATGCAAGTCTTCAGATAAAATCTGTCCACTTTCATGATTAAAGAAGGCTTACCGTAAGACCAGTCTTGGAAACAAGCATGTTCTGTGGAGGCCTTATAACATCTTCATTCTTACTTTTGATATTTATGAAATTTCTGAAAACATGGCAATTCCAACATTTGCAACTGTGATACATTCATTTTTAGAAATGATACATGATTTATATAATATTTTATGATTAAAATATTATGATTGTTCAACTGATTGTTATATATTATTACTGTTATAAGTACTGTATTATTATTGTTGTTGTATTTGTATTTGCTGATTGGGAACCAAAATGATTGAAACAGCCTGAAAGACTCAGATAGATAGATAGTTTAGATAGACAGCAATAGTTACATAGATAGATAGATAGATAGATAGATAGATAGATAGATAGATAGATAGATAGATAGATAGATAGATAGATGTTATTTTCACAGGAAAAGAGTTTTATGAAATTCCAAATATAGCATCTGGCTGGTAGGAGGCTAGACCATGAGATAAGATCACCCACATGGAGTTCTTCCCCAGGGTATCCTGGGATGTGACATTTTGTGAGGAGCAAGGGAGATATTTCATAGGAATCCCCAACAACAACACCAGATGGCTTTCTGCTCAGTTGTTGGTCTTCTTCCTTGGATGCTGTTGGAAAGAAGATCTTAAGCTGGAAAGGCTCTTGATTTGTTTTTGCAGAACTGGCCTCATGTTCTACAATGGTCAAGATGCTTCAGGGACCACACAAATAAATACTTGGGTCAAAACTGCCAATTCTGCTTCTGTTGAACCAGATAGCTCACGGGGAATTGCATATTCCTAGAAACCCTTGCCATTGTTATTTCATCTTTCTATAAGGGACTCTCTGTGAGCAAGAAACATATTTTGCTTCCAAATAGCGATGACTCTTCCCAAAATCGACAATATTAAGTCCATTGCTCTTCATGCTCTGAACTCCATTAGGAAGGAAATGGTTGTATGGCCTCTTGTTGTAAGTGACGGAAAACCTTCAGCTAAAAGAGTGGCTTAGTGAAAAGGAATGAGCTAATGTCCCTTATTGGTTCTCGTTTTAAGATAGGGCCGTATTTTCATTGCTGTGGAATGCTTTTGAGTTCTTTCAGAAGATTCAACGAGTTGTGCATTTTAGCCCAGATAGATATAGATAGACGTTGTAGGAGAAGGAATGGCAGAGCCATTCTGGGGGTGGAGTGAAAAGAGGGATTAGCCTAGAATCCCTGCATAGCCACAAGCAAACTAAGTCCAACCCCTCTTGAGTGCCATGGACCCTGATCTAATTCTAAGCAGGTGCCAACCATTAGTTGAGAAGATTCCTGCACAAGGTTTTTAACAATAGATCAGTTTCCTGAACTGGCAGGCCTGTTTTTTTTCCATGCCTGACAGATATAGATAGATAGAGATATATAGAAGTTATTTTTATAGGAAGATAAGAGTTTGGGGTGTCTATTAACAGAATAACAGAGTTGGAAGGGACCTTGGAGGTCTTCTAGTCCAACCCCTTGGTCAAGAAGGAAACCCTACACCATTCCAGACAAATGGTTGTCCAGTCTCTTCTTAAAAACCTCCAGTGATGGAGCATCCAGAATTTCTGGAGGCAAGTCGTTCCATTAATCAATTGTTCTCACTCTCAGGAAATTTCTCCTTACTTCTAAGTTGGATCTTTTTTTTTTCTTTAAATAGTTTTTATTATTAAAATTTAATTTACAATATACCTTCGTTACACGTTATAAGCCAATAATAATTCACATTAAAACCATTTCATTATGTATCTTATCATTTTATATAAAATCTATGTATTTGAACAACTATAAATCTTAATTCAAAGTTAGCAAAGTTAACACTTATTTATACATCTATATATATCTATGTACTGTATATTCTTCCAGTACAATACAACACATATCTTATTTTATTCCTCTTTTCCTATTTCAGTTTCATCTTTTTTCCCCAACCATGTGTACCATATATCCCAATGTGCATAGTATTCTGATTCCCCTTTATCTTGTAATGCTTTGGTTAATTTATCTAATTCAGCACACTCAGTAATTTTATTAATCAGATTCCATTCTGTTGGTATATTCCTGTTTTTCCAATTTTGCGCAAAAGCTATTCTAGCTGCCGTTATTATATGCATAATCAAATATTTTCTCTTTTTCCCATAATTTCCCGGTATAATTCCCAATAGAAAAAATTCTGGTTTCAGTTCCATCTGCAAATTGGTCATCTCTTCTAGCCATCTTTTCACTCCGTTCCAATATTTTTTGCATTCACTTTCTTATTATAAACGACTAGGAAACGCATCGTCTAGAGAGATCCTTTGTCTAATTTAAGTGGATGGATGAAAAATTTAAACAGGACTGCCGTAAATGAGACAGAAATACACTAAATTTCTTTCCAGACCAAACTGCACCTCTGGACAGAATTCCAGCAACACGTCGCAACCCAGCAGAGTAGAGTGGAGGCTGAATATTGCAGATTGGAACATCTACGACTCTTGTCAGATATTGTGGCCTTCCAAACAAAGGTATGATGATGTTCCTCAGTCAGGCTGGAGATGGCAACTTGGAGTCAGCCTCTCACCGGGGATTGCAAGATGTTCATCCAGCATGAACCATCCCTTATGGAAATCGGTGCCTCTCCAAACCAAAGCTTATTCATAAAAAGAGGATATTTGTGACACAGGACTGAACTGAGGGATCCTTGCTGCTCTCTGAGCTCGGTTGTTTGCTTGCAGACGTTTCATGACCCAACTAGGTTATGTTATCAATGATGTTACCTGCTTGGGTAATGAAACGTCTACAGAAGAACAACCAAACACACAGATGTCCCAAAGGTGCTTTTTCAAAAGGCAACTGGACTTCCTTTGTTTTGCTTGAAGACATTTTGGTTCTCATCCAAGAAATTTCTCCAGTTTTGACTGAATGATGGAGAATGGAAGGATTTATATTCCTAGCAGAAATCTTTCCATTCTCCACCATTCAGTTAGAACTGGAGAAGCGAAATGTCTTCAAGCAAAATAAGTCCAGTTGCATTTTGAAAAAGCACCTTTGGGACAACCATGACTTGGATGACTGAGAACCTCTGTAGACATTAACTTAAGTAATGGTGTTTCTGCTCCAAATTACTGTTACTGAGTTCCTCCTATATAGTATTATGCAGCATGCAAGTATTTTGTGAAGGAGGGTTCTGCAACAATGATCCTTACAAAGATAAGCCATTTTTTCTCTGTGAAATATAAATGTAAGACTAGAGGGACTAAAAGCTAAGGAACTGTAGTGTCTGTGTGTGTACATACATAAATACACAGATATGCACAACTATTTTATTCTTAACCAAAGATAGCCTTAATGTTTTATGAATAGTGTAGATTCTACCCTAGAGTCATGTGAAATATATGTTAATATTGTTTTAAGGAAACTCACGTGGTATCCATAAGACCGGCAATTTATCTAAAACTGGCCAAGAAAAACTTTGGGGGGAATTCTGAGCATTCTCAGAATTGTTTATTTAATATGTACTCTGTTTTTGACTAAAACTCAGACAATAAGCAAGGATTATTTTAAAAAGAAATATCTGTTGACAATGGTTTTTTTATTCTAAGACAGACTAAGTCTCTTTCTCCAATAGCAAAGCTGCAGACAGATCCACCATCTATTCCAATATGTGACTTGTTTCCCAGTGGGATATTTCCAAAAGGCGAGCAATGCGAGTATCCAGCAACACAAGATGGGTATGTGTCTTGTTGTGTCTTTTTCAATTTAGGGTTCAAGACACCGATAATTTAATTGATAGGATATTACTTTTGATCTACACTTCAAATATTTTATTTTGCACTTTATAATATATCTGGGCAAGGAATAGGTTTGGTATGCATTTGTGTGATTTATAGTATATCAGCAAGTTTCTAATAATGGCAGCAGCAGGTATGTATGCATGTATTTATGAATCACAATTGGCCTCAGAAACAGTGTATAACAAAAGAAAACCCATCCACAGGCCTTAGGTTTTGTAGTAGCCCAAAGATTGGAAAAATAGCCAGATCTTTAATAGTGTCCTGAGCATCCTGAGAAAATGGAATATAGCCATTGCAGAGTAAGGCTGATAATTAAGGACAATGTGTACTGGTACCCAAATCCCATTTTTTAAATCTCAGCAGATAATTTGGCAGAGCTATGTAGCTCAAAGTCAAGAATTGGTAGACTTATGTATTCTTCATAGAATTCTTCAAATTCTTCATTTATATAAGTAAAACTTTCAAGATTTGATTCCAATATTTTTTCTTGTATAAATAAACAGGGTTCACATACTATGGAAATCATAGTTTGTTCGATTATACATAGCTTGTTTTATGAGTCCAAGAACTGTAAACACATGGCTTGGCCTATGTGAATGTAGCCTAGTTGTGATGTAGTCAATAAACCATGATTCAGCTTGTTCTGTGAACCCAGTTATAATGTGAATGCAGTATTTTCATGTTTAAAGAGATAACTAATTACTTGATAGCTTAAAGAATTATTTGACATTTTTGGTAGAATCATATGGCAAAAAAGTATCAATATCAATTTTGAGTTGGATGAAAATTAATATTTTGAAAAGCTACATATTTTATTACTGGACTCCACTACCACCCTCTGCACCCTCCCACCCCCAAATTGAAATTCATCTAATACTTAGTTTGGATTTTACATTATGATGACAAATATCTGACTTTTCTTTTCAATATTAAAGGAGAACGGCTGCTTGGAGGACTACAAGTGATGAAAAGAGAGCACTAGATCAAGCAAGTGAAGAGATCTGGAATGATTTCAGAGAGGCTGCTGAAGCACATAGACAAGTGAGGAAATACGTTATGAGCTGGATCAAGCCTGGAATGACCATGATCGAAATTTGGTAATAATAAAATATAGTAACTTTTTTTTTAAATAAGAAAAGTCTAACATTTTAATTTAAAAATGGATAGCATAGTAGCCGACATTTTTGTGAGTTTAACTTTTAATTATTTTCACTGTACAAGCCTTGATGAATGCGGAAGCTTGGCATAACACTTCTATAAAGCAATAAAACTGTTCTTCATTTGCTTTGAATAATTAGAGATATATGGTTATCAATAGTCTCCTAGTATTATGCAAAACTGTTTAAAATACTGTGAAATATCTCTCGGTTTGCATACCAAATCAAAGTTTCCATAGCATTTATACTTCTGAAGCAAAATGTTAGTCTTACTCATTACTATGTAATGTCAATCGTATGCCTAGAAATAATGGATTACTAGAAACAGCTGAAACATGGCTTATATACAGCTAAGTAAACATGGAAACAAACCTTTTTATGTAATATAGATATTTACTTTTTCTAGTGAAAAACTAGAAGATTGTTCACGGAAGTTGATACGAGAAAATGGCTTAAATGCTGGGCTTGCATTTCCCACGGGGTGTTCTCTGAATAATTGTGCAGCCCACTATACCCCCAATGCTGGAGATCCAACTGTTTTGCAGTATGATGATATCTGCAAAATAGATTTTGGAACACATATTAATGGTGAGTTCCTTTTTCTTAAAACATAATCATATAATTTAGTTGAAAGCAAGTTATTTTATCTCCTTTGTATCTAATTTCAGGTCGTATCATTGACTGTGCTTTTACTGTCACATTCAATCCAAAATATGATAGGCTCTTACAAGCTGTAAAAGATGCAACTAATACTGGAATAAAGGTATACTCCGAAATAGTACAATTCTGTCCTTATCTACATACTGTAAAGTTGAAGATAAAAATAATTTTCATTTTGTCTTGTATATAAATAGTGTGCTGGAATAGATGTTCGTCTCTGTGATGTTGGTGAGGCTATCCAGGAAGTCATGGAATCTTATGAAGTTGAAATTGATGGCAAAACCTATCAAGGTGATTTATTTTCCAACTAATATGTATGATTATCCTGATGAAAACTGAAGAGATGGCTTATACACACACACACACACACACACAGTCTACAATAAAAAATATTTTGAAGCTCATTTTTAAAATGTCAATATATTTTTCTAAACTCTGAATATTGAGTTTTTAAAATAGCTTATTTCTGAAGGTGTAATTTTTCTAGTTATTAAATATATGTAAATCAGCCAAAACTAATTTAAGATTCAAGTTGCATTTGTAAAACTCAAATCTTATGAAAATGCACAAAGTCCATTAAATCTCACATTTCCTGTGATGTTTTACACTGCCCTCTTACTTACATGCATATATTTTACATTTTATGTAGTGAAACCTATTCGAAATCTGAATGGACACTCTATTGGGCCATATAGGATACACGCAGGCAAAACTGTTCCCATTGTGAAAGGAGGGGAAGCAACAAGAATGGAAGTAAGTATAGATACAGTCTGATTCTACTCATGCTTACTTGGAGGTCCCATTGATTTCAATATTTTTAACTTCCACTAAATGTTTTGACCACCAGGAGCATTTTGGGATTTTGTAAAAATGTCATGGATGCGATTACAAAACACTGCTATTGGAATGTAAACCGGGTGTCGAGTGGTGCAATCAGTCACAACACCCATAGTGCAGAAAAGCAAATTAAGGAAACCAAATATGGATGGACTGGGTTGAAAAAAAATTCTGGTCAGTGGGATGTCAAAACAATTACATTCTTGTACCACTGATCTTTTGTTATCTGTACAATAATGGCTCTTTAAAAATAATTCCAAATTAACTCTTCATATGATTAAATGTGGTTGCTCATCAAAATTAACAGTTTAAGATGTTGTGAGGTGGGTTAAAAATCTAATAAATATACAACACTGTTTTAATACAGTGCATTGATACTTCCCATTTTGCAGATGGATGGCCTTCACTGATAGCTTCATGTAAACACTGAATAAAAAGGGCCTCTATGGTCTTCACAAGAAAGGATCTTTCACCGCTAAATGGATTGCTCCATTAGGAACTTTGTTAGAAGAAAAATATGCATTCCCTTTGAGAACTGCTAATTTGCAGGAAGTAAATAAGTTCACTCTAAATTTAAAGTGCATTTTGCACATATACTGTTCTGCAGATAATGTGTACAATTTTCAGAAATTTTATTATAGTTAAATAATAGCTTTTTGAAGAATAGTGGTCCTGGTACAGACATAATGCAAAATTAAAATTGCTTAGAATCAAAATCTTACAGCTGTGTATTTAAAAGAAATGAGATTTAGATACAATGCTAAACCAATGTATGAACAAAGATTTACTGGTTAATTTAGCCAATCTTCCTGACACAAGGAATAAAATGTTTTAAGTTTCTTCTTGATAAAAAAAAGGCATATAACATGCGTAAACAGAATTATGGCCAGATTAATTTTGGAGCGGGTAGTCTAGTTCAGATTCATAATTTTGGATGTATTATATACATATATTAAATTCATATATGTTTGTTTTTAATAGGAAGGAGAAGTATATGCTATAGAAACCTTTGGTAGCACAGGAAAGGGGGTTGTTCATGATGATATGGAATGTTCTCATTATATGAAGAACTTTGATGTTGGACATGTGCCAATAAGGTTAGTGCTGATTTTACTGCATTATATGAAAATGTAACTAAGTATTCTTACATTATGGGGGGGAAAGATGCAAAACTTGAAGAGGGCGGTAAGAACATAGTGCTTATATGAAATATAGTTTTAGTTCTCTTGTGAAACATCCAAAAATATAAGTTGTGTTTATTTCTCTGAGCAGATGGGAACATCTTTACTAATAAACAACATAACAATGCACTTTCAAATGAGTAATAAAAAGTAGGCAAATTATAACCAAAAAGTGCTTTACCGGCATTGGCATATTAAAAGCAGATATCTCTGCCAAATGAAAAGTTCATGGGACAAGCAAAAAAGGTATAAGCAATCTTTGAAGATGAATTTGGAGGTCATATTTCAAAGTTACACATAGCTTCTTTGGCATGGTTTGGGCCTTGCTAGCTCTGAAAATGGTGAGTTCATCTGGCACATTACCATTTTGGGGCTTGGATCTATTGATGGAGGGAAAATTAGATTTGGACATATTAGAAATTGGTGTACCAGTATAATATCTGCACTCCAATTAAATTAGTGTCCTAATTGTGTGCCTTCAAGTTATTTTAATGTCACAAATGGCTTCAGTTATTTATTTGCTAGCATTTTTATTATGCTTAACCTGACAGATTCTGGATAGTTAATATTCATCTGATAAAGGAATCATACTGACATGTCATCACAGTAATAATAAAACAATGGCAATAACACATATGAAGTAATAAGGACTATTCATGTTGTGGGCAATAAGGATTTCAGTAGTTGCCTATTAAGGATGGGATGGTTATTGAAAAGGCCCTATCCCAAATCCTAAGGAATGTGTTCCCTCACTAAAGAATGAAAATTCACCATGGTTAATAGTTGTTTCCCTGCATGGAAATAAAGCCAATAAACCAAATAAAGCTGCACTGCACTTCCTAAATTTGCTCATTACCATATTCTTTGATCACAATCCTGTAAAATGCTTTCCCATGCAGTTTTAACCAGCTAATCTTGCTGTAGTTTTTGCATTCACTCTTACTATCTTTCCGTTTGTATAAGTGAACAGTATTGGCATTCTTTCCAGTTGTCAAGCATGTTTTCACACACAAAGTATTTGCCCAGTCACTCTAAAAGCAATCCACATCTATGTAATCTCTCATGTTAATTTTTTGCAGGAGTCCTTATATAATTTTCCTTATCCACAAACTATCATTCCCCCAAGCATCCTTGTTCATGCTTCTCATTTGTGTAGTTCCATATGATTCTGTAAAACAATTGTTTTATTCCAAGCATCTTTCATGTCTTTTTTCATTACATCTATTTCTATTCTTAGGGACATTTCATTCATTATTTTCATTCACTCTACTTTTGCTCTCATTTCTTTTTTTTTTTTTTCATAAATTACTCTATCCCTGTTACTGAAAACCACATACTGATAGGCTGCCCAGAGTAACTGATGGGGAATCAAATATTGAATGTCCGATAATGATATTCTGTATAATTATTTCAATTTTCATACCTGCTTTAAATTTATACATTTATTATTCTCTTTTTTTTTAGGCTTCCAAGAGCAAAACACTTGCTGAATGTTATCAATGAAAATTTTGGTACTCTTGCCTTTTGCCGTAGATGGTTAGATCGTCTGGGAGAAAGTAAATATCTAATGGCACTGAAGAACCTATGTGACTTGGGTATAGTGGACCCATATCCTCCTCTATGTGATATTAAAGGCTCATACACAGCACAGTTTGAGCACACCATATTATTGCGTCCAATGTGCAAAGAAGTTGTCAGCAGAGGAGATGACTATTGAAATTTCAAAGCCATTACCTCACTTATGTACTCTGTTGGAACATGTTATGCCAGAATAAATTTGCAGTCTGTTTTAACAGTCAACTCAATGTGATAACTTTCCATGTTCAGAAGAAAAGAATTTAATCAAAGGCAAGTTCTCTAATGTAACTAAGGAAAAAAAAACCAGCTACTGGGGCTTCTAGAATATTTCAGATTACTTCTATATTTTTCTTTTGTGAGAAATATGCTAAAATACGTTATTTTTAGTTTGGAATGTGTTATACATATTGTTTGAAATATTTCTGAAAAAATGCTTTTCAGGTATTTATATTACCATATTCTTACTTGAATGCTTTGAATGATCACAAATGATTTCTGCACCTAATCTGTCTTTGCTGTTGCCTTTTAAACTGCCTGGAATTCATTTTGTAAAATTAATAAATCAATAAATCACAAATTCAAATAGTTTTAAAAAGTGTCACAATCCAAGGCAGTAACACACTGGAAAGTCTCTCCCATTAACCCACCTTCTGATAGAAAAAGTTTCCAGTGTAAGCACAGCAAGCAAATACAAAGCATGGTTTAGTTTTCAGTTGCATTGTGTACGTTTTTATTTTGCTTCATTATTTTGCTTTGAATCAAATTACTGGGTTTTCTTTCTGGTATGCTGTATAATGAGTGGGCTAGGACTGGCCATTTTTCTTGCAATGAAATGCTGCACTTTTTTAACCTTACAAGGGCTTTAAGAGAAGTAAATGGTGAATCATAATGGGCTGGCATAGAATTTGAGGGAATTTTGAAGCTGCTTGACCTGGTCGCAAAATTAAACAGCACTGAAGGAGCAACATATGATAAATCCAAGGCTGTATTGTACGCTTAGAATTTTTAAAAAACCCAATGTAAATACTTCTATAGTATTTTTAGAAAATTGCAGTGGTGTGCGATATAGAGAATTGTAATGGTGTATCCATGAAGTCACCTGGAATGAAACTCAAAGGCCATTTTACTTTTTTTTTGGCACTGTATTGCTTATTTAAAAAGTACAGTGTGGTTACAACCCTCTCAAATTCCAAGTGTGGGATCTACTCATTTGGTGAATTCTGGAGGCTACCACTGAAATAGGCTAGTATGTTTATTCTCTGCCATTCCTGTATGATAAACACTAGCTAGTGTTCATATAAGCCTGTCTTATAACAGGCTATTTCTACTAACTACAGTGTGAGCTTCTATATTTTTAATTTATTAGAAATTTTTTACTTATAAAAGCTTGATAAAAGGAGTTCATCTCCTATGCAGTACAGCTGAAGCCAATCAAAATCACACAGAATCATTCTGTTCTTAACATATAAAAAGTTTGAAGCATAGTGTTTTTTGTTCTATTCAAACCAGGAATATTAAATCAACTTATAATTTGCATATATGATTAATGGAATATTTAATTGTAGATCCAAAGGTTAAAATTGTTAAATATTTTGGTGGAGCTACTGTGTAATAATTGCAGGGCTCATTAAGGTATTATATAAACTAAGAGGTTTCTTACTTGCAGTACTATTTAACTTGGGCAGGTTGAAGCTGCTAAATATAGCTTTGCCAACCTATAATCTTGGCTACTGCAATTAAAAATACATGATACTGAATTCTTAAGAAGCCAGAAGGGATACTTCAGTTTTAATAACTTTCCATGTTTTTATAGACACTAAAAGAATATTTTAAATATTGAGCTCTTATTGTGTTAGAAAAAGTATACATGTAAAAGGCTGCAAGCAAGTTGTAATCAGCAGGCTGCTGGGATACGGCTTATTTTAGTGTAAATAGTTTCACAAACCTTGCGGAGAACTGATGAGAAATCAAGTATAATCCCTACGGCAGTGGTGGCGAACCTTTTCGGCACAGAGTGCTAAAAGAGGAGTGTGCGTACGTGCGCCAGAAACCAGAACAGCAGCTTCCCGGCATGCGCGGAGCACCGAAAACTGGAAGCCTAGCTCCCCGGCGCGCACATGTGCGCTGGCCACCTGGTCTTCGATTTCTAATGCGGGCGAAGACCAGCTGGCTGGCACACGCATGCGCACTGGGGAGCTGCTCTTCCGGTTTCCGGCACTCCTACATGCATGAGGAGGGCTGGCATGCCTGGAAGGCTCTGCATGCCACTTCTGGCATGCATTGCATAGGTTCGCCATCATAGTCCTAGGGAAAAGTTAAAACGAGAAAGAAAAAGACAAGATCCTGGATGCCAGGATAAGAGAAATGTACTGAACTGATTGAACTACCTGAACTGATTGTACAGACACTGGGGCTTCTTTCAAAAGATTAAATCTGTTGTCATAGAATACAAATTCAGCATGGAAGTGAAATCTGATGCATTGTAATTGTCTTTTAAGTTCATTATATTATTCCTATTGAGATTTTCCTCAGTCCTTTTATTTCTTACTGAATCCTTTTTCATATCTTCTATTTCTGTTCCTCTGTCACATTGTTTTATTTGCAAATAATCTTGTGCATCTTTTAAAGTGGTAAAAACACAGCTTGTGCCCTCTACATTTGTAATGTTATCTGCCTGCAAATAACGGGCTCTTTAGTGTGCTTGCTCTACCATGTGTCTTTCACTTGAACCATTGTGTTCTCAAAATAAGACTGAACTATTATATCTTTTGCTACCTCGTGTAATGCAGAAAATACATGGAAAAGTATCTGCTGAGTAGGCTTGCCTTGCAAATAATAGCCATTAACATGAAACCTGCAGAGGAAGACAAGTTTTGTTGCAAATGAAAATCATAATTAACCACCATAAGATATCCGAAGCAAATATTTTAAACTCTTTAAGAATGAGATTCAATGTAATTATTATTGTAACTTGGACAAAGACCCTCTCTGTATTACACTTCCTGGGTTTGGGTTTCTGTGGATCTATTCTGTGGCAAGAAATCAATTATTCAAGAGTGCTAACTTGATTCTTAAAAGTTTCCTATGAAGAGAATTAAAATAGATTTCTATGTAAATTCAGCTATATCTAAAGTCATTTTTGCAAACCTGTTTTCAGAAGAAATGGTGAGAAGGCACAAGTGTTTATTTCCCACGTGAATGTTCCTATATGAAAAAGTATGGCAGTCCTTCTTGCCATTGAGAAACTTGCACAGGATATTTCACAGCAGTTGAAAATGGTTTCTCCAAACCATGGAGAAATTTTTTTGAATATCACACAATTTGAAAGAACTGTAGTTCAGATAACTTCATATTTAGATCAGTAGGACAAAAAGTTAAAGGCAATTTTGGTGGGGGGTTTTATGTTTTGGAGAATTTTAATTTGAGCTTCATTGATGCAGTAGTATGAACATTGAATAGTATTGCAATCTAGTCATAATGTAAATTTCCCTCCAATTTGCTCCGAATGACCCACTTAATTGCCAAAGTTAGCCTATGCTGCAGTTTTGCATTGGATAAATGAACATAAAAAAGCAACTGAAATTGAAGCGCTCCAAAAAAAATTAAGATAGGAAGGACCACACTAGGTAAAAAAATCACTAATATGTATAGAGCAATATTTTGAATTTTGTTTTCCAGTAGAAACTATAAACAGCGTTTAAGAAAATTATAGCAATCTGACCGACACGTGTGTGCTATAAAACCTTAGTAATCAAAAAATAACCATGTTTCCAGAAGTTATGTTAATAGTTATGTTACAATTATCTTCCATGGATTTTACTATGGCAAGTGACAGATCCGAGTAAAGTTATTCAACTTATAACTGACCCTGGAATAATTAAAGTATAAGTCATCGTTAAGCAAATTACCATGGTCATTAAACAAATCCACTGTCCACAATGGGTGTTTTTACAGAACCAGAAGAAAATGCCTGTTTCTGGGTTCCCCAAATGCAATCATGCTCACTGTTGGGGAGAGAGGTCCGTCATAACTTCAATCACTAAGTGACCAGTCGTAAGTCGAGGACTACCTGTACAGATTAGATATAGAACCTGTGGCAAAAAGCCTACGAGCTGTGCTTTTGCAATTAGTACTGTCATTTACACAGCCTTACAGGTTTCCATTTAGTTCAGCAGTATACTTGGAGTGAAGCAATAAATAGGCTTTGGAAATAATATTTTAGTGTTCTTGCTGATTTTTCTAGTGATTTAGTGCTTTAATCATATAAATGTGAGAAGTATTGCACTACTTGAACTCTCCGGTTATAGAAGAGAGAACATTTTAACATGGCCAGAAGAAAATTTAAAACACATTTGTTACCATCACATCTTTTAATCATGGAAGCAAGACAGATTCCTGCAGACAATATCCACAGTACTGCTAGTAGTAGTATAAAACACAGCTTTTAATTTAAAAATAGTCCAGAGCCTGCCCACCCATATTCCTCATCTAAGTTTCCTACTTCAAAATGTTCA
The DNA here is from genome assembly GCA_032468235.1 of Pseudoxyrhopus heterurus. Taxonomy (NCBI): domain Eukaryota; kingdom Metazoa; phylum Chordata; class Lepidosauria; order Squamata; genus Pseudoxyrhopus; species Pseudoxyrhopus heterurus. Next base: position 98,323 of record JANHJO010005443.1, on the reverse strand, counting down.
AATGCTGAAAAACAGCTTGAGGTAAAATTTAAAGATTCAAATGAAAATTTTTCTCTTAACAACTGAGATATATATGTTAATAACTTGGGAAGTTACTGTCATGAATGAGTTTAAAAGGTACAAAAGATCTGAACACGTAATAGGGTTTGGCTCCAGAAGGCAGATTTAGTACATTATTGCGCAATTCAGACTTATCCTGGACATAGCAATTTGGCTCTGAATTAGCTGTCACTTTTCACATTGGAGCCATTAACTTCAGTATTTGCCTGTTTTCCAGATGGTGAGTCAAGATCTGTCATTCTCCAATGTCCATTCATTAAAGTAACTCGTTGGGTATAAAACAAAATATATGCCTGGGCCTTGCATACTTCTTCCATAGTGCACATGGTGAGCTTGGAATCATTGCAGTGTACCCAGAACCCTAGAACAACAAAAATAAGAATAATAAAAATGGTAATACCGATGTTTTCTTCTAAAAGCACAGAATTGATATTTTTATAATTTAAGAAACCATAGTTTATTAAGCATATAACCAACACTGTGCTGAACCAGACCAAATATTTAACTAATGCAGCACTGCACTGCCATAGTAACAACCACTTCCCTATGAAGGCCACAACCAAATTAAACTTTTCATTCACTCTGTGTAGTGATTTGTAATTAGAGGCAAACAAAGGCAATATTCTTAGTGTAATAAACACAAACACACACACACACCTTTCAAATACAGAAACAGCTGTATCAAATAATTATATGAAACAGTTTCTAATATTCAGGGAGAAATGGGATTTCATGCAAAGCAGTTCAGCTGACTTATCTTTCAATGTGATACGTTATAATTTTTTCAGATTTCCAGATTATGAATCTCAAGAATGTAAACATTGTTTATAACATAAAATCTCCAAAAAGTATTGCCATTAAAAGATAACCTTATTAATTGCATTTCTCATATAAATCCAATAATCTGTGCACTTCCATATGAATTACCTCCATCTGAATTATAGCAATAGGCAGTGTAGTGTCCTGAACCAAATCCTTTCCCATGATGCATCACAACAGCAGACAAATCATAGATAAAGTAATCTGCCATAAGGGATTTTAGAGATTTTCTGCAACAATAGGGTTCCATGTTTAGAATCTCATCAAAGTTGACATGCACACCAATCTTCTCACGATGATTGCGTCCTGACCATCTACAGGAGGAAAAATGAAACTTAGGGGTTTTTTTCTTGTTCATATTCTGAAACAATATGTTACTTATTTAATTTTTATAAATTGTTTTACTACTAAATAACATATTAGTCCAACAGTCTAAAAACACTATACATAGAAAGGAGTATCACTCTCGTTCAGTATCATAGCAATGAATTCAAACTGTGTTATCGTAACGTCTGTTCAATGCAGGAAAATCAGAATTAGACAGCTGTAACATAGCTAACCAGCCTCTAATTGAAGATTTCTTAATTTTCCACAATCTTGCTACTTAGACTTCATCTTCAAAATGTTTTGACTTTTAAGAAATTTTTTCTAATATTTAAATACCCTGTAATTTAACCACAAAAGATCTGCTCTCATATGTTTTCCTTTTGAATTTAGAATCCCAAGTTCATTTTATCTCCCATCTATTAATACTATTCAATGCCTGCTACTGGAATTTCTCTCTCATAGTATACTGGTGATTAGTTCAAATTCCTCTAAATCTGTCATACTTAAATCGATAATTCTGCATTGTCATTGGTTCCACAGGGTTCCAACTAAAAAGATTCTGAAAAGGCCTTATAGGCATTTTATGGAAGAATCTCACCAGTTGTGTAGGTTGCAATCTTATTAGTTGTGGAAAAATATACTGGACTTTATTTTTAGTTAATTTTTTGTACATTGCATTTGTGATTCACTCCTGTTACAGGTAGTCCTTTTTTAATTACTGCATCGATGAGTGATCTGTTATAATTATAACAGCGATGAAAACATAACTTCACAACCAGTTCTTGCATTTGTAACCTTTGATAAAGCAAAGCTGAAATAAATTCATAAGCACAGTTGTTTCACTTAACTGCTTTGCTTAATGACTGAGATGCCAGCCCCAATTCTCGTTGCTAAACAAGAACTACCTGTATATGGACTCCATCCCCAAGAACTCCCACTGAGATTCCCAGTGAGTTGTATAGTATTCCGCTCATCTTCTTTCATGTTTTAACAGTTTTATTAGCTTGTAATATAAAATACAAAAGCAAATACAGGTAATCCCCAGGTTACGAGCATTCCCTTAGCAAATGTTCGAAGTTATGCAATAAGCGCCCCATAACATTTATGAACAAATCCCGAAATTATGAATATTGCAGCACCACAGCACTTGTTCATCCTTATGAACGACCACAAAGGCTCTGCAACATCCACCCCGCCTATTCCCCGTTTCTTTGCCTGCATTCGCAGAGAACAGAGGCCTAACGTACCGCAAGATCAGTAGCATGAGATCTTGTGTAATCGCGCACTTTAGGCCTCTATTCTCTGCAAATTGAGGCCTGGACTTTTGCAAAGGAGGTAAGGTTTTGGTCCTTCAGGCCTTCCCTCCGTTTGCCGTTTCCTTGCCAAAGCCTGCAGGGAGATTGCATTCCTGTAGGCTTCAGCAGCCCTTTGCAAAAAAGCCTTCATTGGCACTAGCAGAGCTTGGAAGGAGCAGACGCGTCCCTCCGAAGCCCTGGTCCTACGGGTAAAGGCTTTTTGTAAAGGGCTGCCAAAGCCTACAGGGACACAATCTTCACACGTTTTGCAGCAGGGCTGCTTTCTTGCCACCGGAGGCCTCGTCAAGCCCTTTACTGATGAGAAAGGAGGGGGCAAAGAAACAGGCCGGAGAAGAGACAGATCTTCATAAGGTAAGTCACCCAGCATGGCAGAATGTGGGGAGAAGCAATTGGGGGGACCCCAGGGGAGGGAGAATGAGGTATCTGTGGGTCGGGGGTGGCCTTGGGTGGTCTGAAGTAGGTGGCCTGTTCCCTTACTAGGTCCCCCCAGGGCCTTCCCCACCCCAAGACACCTCATGTGCATTTAATGAGCCGCACATTTGTCCACACATTAAATTAGCTAATGCTTCGGCAAAGCAGGAAGTGATATCTGTTCAAGGTATGAGATTCACTCCCACGAATTCTCAAGTTACGGATGAAATGGGAAGGCTCCATTACATTCGTAACTTGAGGACTACCTGTAGTACGAAACAAAAGGGAGGGAAAGGGAAAGAGAGAAGTGTAGAAAGGAAGGGGGAAAAGAAGTTTAGATTTCCAACTGTCTCTGGTGCAATAGAATAAGGCATTAAGATCAAACCTCAACTTTTTACTTTTCCATAATAGTATAAACTAGCCATTTCTACAACAACAAAGCTATCTAATCAGTAAAACCCAGTATTCCTCTCATCTTCAAAGTTTATGGAAAGTCTTCATTTAAGTCCAATCAACAATTTTGTTTTCTCTCATAAATCTACTTGTTTTGAAATGGGTAAAATGTTTAAAGCACTTTATATCAGCTGTAATAATTACAAAATATTTCTTAATTGCTTTCTTAAACATAATTATGGGGATGCCATATAGAGAATGTAACTTGCTAACCATTAAAGAAATAATTCATTGAACAAAAGTAAAAAATAAACTTCACAAAGACAGTTTAGTTACCTAAATCGCTTAAGGTGTAACCGCAGAATCTGAGGTAGGTGGCACACCAGAAGCTGCTTCTGTGCCTCTGTGAGTAGAACAGGTTTAGAAGAAAATTTTCTTCGTTTTGCTGTAAGAAAAATAGCCTCCCTCTAATTTATAGCAGATCACATTATAAAATTAGATTAATACCCTTTAATATGTGCAGTTGTGCACGATATACAGGATAAAAACACAAATGAGGTATTCTAGAACTATTCCAAAGTACAGTAACAGGATTTTTGTGCATACCAAGTTAAATTAGAAAGAAATAATCACTTTAGAACTATCATAAAATACATTTTGATTGGCAGAACATTCAAGATACAATTTAGATTGCACTGGTAAGCTATTCATTGGTAAGCATGCAAAATGTAAAGAGTAGCCATTTGTGTTAATGATGTAAGCATGAAGTTCACATTCTATTATTAAAATATCTCAAGTAACAATTTTTAAAAATAACCCTATTAGTTAACATCATATATGAAAATCAGATCCATGAGTACATACAGTCGTTACTCACTGTTGCACTGGTTACAGGCATATATCTTCCCTTCTAAAGCTTCAGTTTCTGTAAATTTGGCCAACATCTCTGTCAACAAGCATGGATACTGACAGGTTGTCTCCCTCCCATTGCAGTGGTATCTTTCAGGAAATTCCAATGACAAGTCCCAGAAAGGCTCTACAGTATTTGATTTGTTGTCACATGCAAGGCATGTTACCTGTCAATACAAACCCATCAGTTAATTTGAATTTCCAACTCTTTTTTAAGAATTTAAAACAGCTAACTATATATGAATGGACAACACATGGACAACACCAGATGGTCAACACAGAAATCAGATTGACTATGTGCTCTGCAGCCAAAGATGGAGAAGCTCT
>JANHJO010005443.1:48198-58366 GCA_032468235.1 Pseudoxyrhopus heterurus | reverse complement strand
TAGGTTGGCAGAAGCTGGGACAAGTAATGGGAGCTCACTCCGTTACGCGGCGCTAGGGATTCGAACCGCTGAACTGCTGATCTTTCTGTTCGACAAGTTCAGCGTCTTAGCCACTGAGCCACCGCGTCCCTTTATAAAAAAGATATAAAGAGCTAAATACCATCAGAATCTGCAATCATATCTCTGCTTAACTGGATACTGAGATTATGAATTCAAACAAACCAATTTACATTTACAAATGTAATTCCCACTTTTTAAAAAAGTGTTCATTGCTGTTTTTAAGAATGAAGTGTGGAAAAATATATGTTGCCCAGTGTTACTAATTTTCATTATGTTATTAAGATATTAACTAATAATTTTACCTGTATATCTTTAAAAGTTGATAATATTTTGAAATTGTTTCATTCTACGGTAGTTGTTTACTCTTGCTGGTGAGTTTGATTATTTTTACCTGCTACTATAATTCTATAAATTAAAGATTAAATATGGCCTAATATTTTTAGTCACTTTTAGCATTTTGCATGAAAACTTTGGATAGTTAACTAATTCTAATGAAACAATAATAAAATTATAAATATGAGGTCTGGGTAATGATATAGGTTTAAATTGGAAAAAAATAGTTTGGAACATATAAGAATGTAAATAAAGCATCTATTTGCAATTCTTTAGAGGAAATGTGTAATTTGTCAGGATTGTGTAGCTACTTTAAGGAATCAAACAAAGCCTGTTCAATGCATTGTAGATAGAAGCTGTGTTCACTGTACTTTATATTCCTTCTAAACTGAATCCAAAGTACTGCACAGTTCATCATCCTCATCTTCATGCATACCACATAATCCCTCTAAATGACAGCTCTAAAATTATATAAATAATTCTGACTGCTCTATTTGCCTGGGTTGAGGCTGATAAAATTCATGGTTGAACAGAAATGTAGTTGAGATTGAATTAAAACTCAGGTTCCCTTGTTTTAACTCTTACGTTGCATGGATATTGTGTCCAGTATTTATTTAGAGAACCTAAAATATTGGTATTAATTAACATGTAAAATAAGTATATTTTAAGTTCTCTCCTAAACCGTAGCAAGAAATTAACTGTTTCCTCTGCAGTACTTCCTAGTTGTAATTTTTTTTTAAATATCCAAAGTATACTAGAATACATTGGTCAGGTATGTATACATAAAAGAAGCCTAAGGTAAAAACCCTAATACATTAATTTTAAAAATCATCCAAATGTTGGAAGCTTGCAAAATTAGGATTGGCTTACATTTGCAGGTGTCAGGACCAGAAAAAGGCTTTCTAAGATCTCGATAATAGCCTGGCTTGCAACGTTCACAGTGCTGTCCTTCAGTATTATGTTGACAGTTGTCACAAATGCCCCCACTTTGGTTCCCTGATGCCAGCCATGTGTCCATATCAAAGTGACAAGTGTCAGAGTGCCCATTGCATTTACAAGCTGAAACATACCCAAGATTAAGGAGGGTGGAGGAGAAAGAAAATCAGGATTTTGCTGTTTTGTAAAGAAAAATACACAACATGGAAACTGTAAATATTGAAAGCAAATGATATTAGAATATATGCGTTCATAAAATCAGCAGATTGTATTACTGTCTAATTTTTCTAGTATATTTAGCTTGTCAAATGTGAAATTGCTAAAATTATCATTTTATTTGGATGGATGGATGGATGAATAGACAGGTATAATTTTTATTTAAATAATATTTACAATAAAATACTGTAAAGGCAAGTTAATACAATAAAAATTCATGGTCATTTAAAAATGTTAAATTTAATCAAATTTCAAAGCAGTTTTTCTTGGCATACATTTAGGATCACTGTAAACCAGGGGTGTCAAACCCAAGGCCCGCGGGCCGGATCCGGCCCACAGGCTGCTTAGATCTGGCCCCTGGGGCCACCCTGGAAACAGCAAAGGACCAGCCCACAGTGCCTCTGCCAGTGAAAATGGAGCTCCGTTTTCATGACAGAGCTCAGGAGCCCATTTTCACTGGCAGAGTGCTCAGACCACCACAGGCCTCCCTGACACAAGTGATGAGCTGGCCACGCCCGTTGGCCATGCCCCCCGAGTCAAACACAACCCTGATGCAGCCCTCAATGAAATCGAGTTTGACACACCTGCTGTAAATAGTGTTTATTTCTAGGTACTTTTTACATTTTAAATGAAATTTTTATTTTAAATGAAGGCTGCAAACCTTCTGATTTTAATTCAGAACATTTTATTTAAATGCTATGGGAAAATATAAGTAACAGTTCCTTGACTTTTCAGTAGACCAAACAATATGACTTTCTTCAATCTGATGCTCTCCATACAGTATGTACTAAATAATCTGTTAAGGACTGGAATGTTTTTTAAACCAATGCACTTTCTCTCAGGATTTTCAAACAGGATCCCATCACTGAGCAATAAATGGAATTAGATGACCTATATTTCCAAATAATATATTCTATAGCATGATGATTCTAATTCTCAGCTAACATCGCCCATTTGAAATTAGGAGAGTTGTAGCCCATGATATCAAGGCCACCAGTTCAGGGAAATGTCAAACAATACCTTCTCAGTAAGTGTCTGTTCTTATTTTTGTAAACTGAGAAATTCTTTAAAAGGATGCAGATGGTAGTTTTAGTTTTGTCTTGAACTATCATTTGCAGAAGAGAACTTTGTTTTTACACAATAGCCTATAAATGATTTCATTACTTTAGTCTTATACTTACATTTGCATCCATTTGGAGCTCCTGTTCGGCCATTTGCAGCAAGCCAGGGTTGGTCATTGTAAAGAGGGGCACAATGCTGACAATGAGTTCCTGCAGTATTATGTTTACAAATACATCTCCCATGGACCTAACAATTGAAAACAACCATGTCTGCAATGGCATGTATACAGATTTCAACATTCAGATATCCCCATTACACAATTTCACAGCGTATGTGCTACTTTAAAGTAATAGAATAGCCCTTTGTAATAAAAATAATTCCTTTTTGAAAACTGATGACTGAGAGCTCATTCAATTGATAATCAGCGGACTTCCCTACCATGCATTTCATTGTATGTAACACCTTCTAGTTTTAAGAGTATTTAATATTCTTAATGATGTTTCCTACACAATCCATGGGTTGTATGGTTTTTTAAATAGAATTAAGAAAATGCATAGATGTTGGAAAACTGAGAATAGGTAGAGGCTGCACAACTTTCTCAACATAGAAGCAATAATATTTTAAAAATGCTGCCAAAAACAAAATGCATTTTTCTGAAATAAAGTTACCACTTAAGCATCACAAACACACCCTGAAGAAAATAAATGATACTGTTGCATTTGTTGAATAATCTTGGAATGACTGATTCCTATTTAACTCTATTTAAAAATAAGATATACATATATTAAACAAACTGATTTATATAAAATTATACCCATTGTAATTGGCCTTCCCTTAAAATACTTGCCTGTTCCTTTTTATATTATTTTTCTTAGTACTTTGTAACTTCAGTTTCATTTTGGCTCCAAAGTAGTAAAAAAGAGTGGCCATCTGCTTTATACACTTCATATATCATATGCGTTGTAGAGTCAAGCTAGAAGATGAAAATGCAATCTCTGGAGGACTAGGAAAGGTATTGCAGACAAAGCTATTTTCTTAAGAAGGTCTGATTGTGGTGGGCAAGGATTTACAGTATTGGAAGGACATTTATGGAAACCATATTATAAAATATTCTTACAATGCTGCAGTGCAACATTATTCAATCTTGCTTAGAATATTATGACAAGGTATATAATGGCAGAGTAGACTTAATGGACTTAATAGTTCAATGTTATTATACCTACATGTCAACTATATGATTTAGGAGATTCAAACAAGACATTCAGTTGTATTTGATTTATCAATGCACATATTTACACTGATGATGGGATGTACATATTGAAGCCAGTGTCCTATATAGAGGAATGGAAGTAGAATTCAAGGGAGGCATTCATAACAGTAGGTTTCCTTCCAGCTTCAACAATGTCTTTTTGCAGAGACTTCAAGCCCCTAATTCTTATATACACATGTATTTTGCATGATTGCCAACTAAGATCTGTAGTTAGTTTTGGAATGTAAACATTTCCTTTGGTAGTCCTAAAGGTGCTTTTTCAAAAGGCAACTGGACTTTCTGGTTTTTCTTTGATGTGTTTTGCTTCTCATCCAAAAAGCTTCTTCAGCTCAGAGCTGAAGACAACTATAACCTGGATGACTGAGAACTCCATAGACATTTCCTTTCATAAATATGAATAATCACAGTATTCCTGCTTAGTGATATGGAAAAGGCAATATCCCATATAGTGCATCATAAGTGATACCATATTCATAAAAAGCAAGTCAGTTACGAGTTGCATCCCAACATTTCATTCACACCGATCTATATATTTCCATTTGAACATGTTATAAGGAATTGCTAAACAGACACATTTCCCAGGCTGTTTCATTATTTTGTGAATCAACACAAGCAAGTTCATTTAACCAGAATCCTTTTACACACAAGCTATTTTTCATTCTGTCACTAGGCTTTTCCCTTTCACTTCACTCACAGACTGCTTTTTTTCTTAGCTTGACAGCTCTCTCGTAATGTCATTTATTATGCTATACAAGGCAAACAGTGTTACAAAAGTTGACCTACGTAAGATAAACGAGTGACTGATTTCCACACATGAAGACAGTTGCTAGGGCATGTTTCCTTCCATTGCCTTTTTGTTCTTGAATTAATATATTCAATTAGTTCTTTTCAAATTGCCTGTTGTTTTTTAAGAAAATCCCTCATGACTTATGTTCCTCCATATACTGTATCAAGAAAAGAGTGACTAATCAGCTGCCTTCTCTACACCCCCTTTGATTATTCTTAATTGTATTGAAAGATGTCTTAGGTTTTAATTTACAAGTGCAGGGAGGTTTGTTTTTAATAGATGTCATAGGAATGCATGCTGAAAAAGTAAAAGCCTTCGAAACAATATCAAAAGAATAACAGAAAATCATCCTTAGGAAATGGTTTTAAACTATCAATCTTGCACTACACTTTCTTCAAGAGAATGAAAGGCAAAATGCCACAGCAATAAATATCTTGTGTTAGGAAACTACACAAAATAAAGGCTTTTTTTGTACTGTCTGACCTGTCTTGAAGCCACTTTGAAACTGGTTTGCTTAACTACATTTTTATTTTTATTTTGAGTGTATAATTACACTGTGATTGTGAGAATGCTTAAATGGAAATATATTTCCTAAATAAAAAAGCCTTTTCCAGTTTTGATATTAGCTTTTCTACTATTTCTACTATTGCACAAGTAATCCTACTTCCTATTAAAATTACAAATGAAAGATTTCATTAGATAAAGAATTCATTAACAATAGCATTTAAATACCAACATGTTATAGACCCAATTACCAATGAGATGTTACACAAACTGTGAACTGGTTATTTATCTACATCCACCGACTGACATAAGTGTAGTATTTTTTTTAAAGAAACTTTTAAAATATTTAAACTTAAATATCTGAAAGATTACTAAGAAGTAGTATTTTACTTAGTAGTATACTACTAAGTAGTAGTATTTGTCACTAAAGTTATGTGGATAATTACATTTTCCAGACAAATCCCTTGAGTTTTTGGGGAGAAGTGAGGAATAATTTGTGTGATTCATGTTGAGTACAACAACAGTTGGGTATGATTTAAAAACTAGAATTCCTATTTGCTGTAAATTCAATAAATCCCTTTTTTCTTTTATATTTTTCTGCTCCAATGTATCACCCCTTGCAAAGACCCCATCCCCTTCATATTGAAGAGTAGCAGTAGATAATGAGGGAATGATTATGCATAGATAGAAATATTCAATATTTAGCAGAGTAACCTAATAGATAATGAGACAGTGGATTGTGGGTAGATAGAAGTCTCCAGTGTCAGTTAAGGTGGATGAGAATCCCTGGAAAATGTCAAAATCCTCCCCTCCCCAAATGTCAAAGATTGTAAGACTATTCCCTCTTCCTTCTCTGAGAGTAAAGGAAGGTCCTTAAGTAATTAGGGCTCTTTGTTATAAATCTCTTTGTTATAAATCTGGTGAGAAACTGGCTCTGATAGAGAAAGAATGTGGATCAGGGGAGAGGGTGATAATTTACTCAGAAGACGATTTATTGCTGGTGATAATTTACTCATAAGAAGACCATTCCCCGGGAATCTTCACATTCATAATTCATCTTAAGGGGTGGACGTCTGGACTTCAAAAGATTTTTCTGTATATATGTCTCACCCAAATAATGATTGTTCAGTATCTCTTCTTTCTGAAATCTGCTTAGGAAAGAATCAGATAGTCCCTTCCTTATTGGCCAATAAATGGATTGTAATCTTTTATATAATCCCTTGTACCTCGTACTTTGGGTATGAATTGAATTTTGTTATATCCAAGGTGATAAGGTTAGCAAACCTTACATAATAATATATATGTATATATATAAAATAGGATTATAATTGCTAAGAAGATGTAGACATTATGAACACCTAGAACACATATTGCTCAATGTAAAAATGAAATTTGTGATTTTAAACAATAAACTTTGTTTTAATTTTTTTTTTTAAAAAAGGCAGAGAATTGGTTGTTAAATTATTTGAATCCCACCACTGGCCAGGAAGGATGCAGATTATCTAAATTATACATATAAATATGTACATACACACACAATCGTGCACAAATACACACCACAAAGAGATAAATCCTGATGGAACAGATAACTAACCCTAGGTAGAAAAGATAAATTGAAGAGATTAACTGATAAGAGGTATAATCAAAATATGTGAGATGGCTGGGCCAAAAAGGGGAGTCCAGTAGAAAGTCACTAGATTAGTGACAGTAGAATAAGGTGACTGAATGGTAAATATCTGAAAGAGTGAGGATGACATGAGGGCAAGTTTGCCAGTAACTGCTAAACAGACACCATAACAAGAATAAAAAAGAGCAAAAAAGGACTGGGGAAACTTGGGTCTTCAGTGCAATGACTTCAAGAAACAAAGGCTTTTTTTTTCCAGTAAAAATACTGACCTCCCAATCTTGTAGGAGACTCAGATAGTGATATTCCTATGACAAGCAACTAAGGAAGACTTACCCTGAGCTATCAAAAAAGAAAATCAAATCCTGGATGAAGGTGTGTTTGGAAGGTGACATTGGGTAGAAGAGGAAAGCATAATAGGAAACCCATCATTGTCTAGCTTGATAGTACCTCATATCAAACTGCATGAGAATAGCAACACTGCCTGGTTTCATTGCTCAGATAGAGTCCCATGAGGTCTAGGCCACTTCTTCTTATGCCAACATATTTTACTAGTGATTTAGGCCTGGGAGAAAAGCATCTTAATATGGCCATGAGGAATGTCCTTACATTGACTATTCCTAAAAGGGCCTCTGGCCCTTTTGACTTATCTTTGCATTTGTTTTAATTGGATAGGGGTTTTTTCCCCTAAAAAATCTTCTCTACTTTTATATTCTTAATAATTCATATATGGGCTTGGGGGCATCTAGCAGAAGTTGAGAAGTTAGGCTATATCATGAGGAAATCTTCCTTTTTGAAGTAGAGTAATTTCTCAAAAATCAACTCCATTTTTAATGTGTGCTTCTTTCCTTCTGTAAATAGAAGTTTGTTTTTCTTCTACATTGCTTTATTGCTATGAATATATATTGCTCTGATTTAAAGAGGTGAATACAATACCTTTTATTTATTAAGACAGTGTCCTTGTTCCAAATTGAAACAACTGTGACTTGTCGACTGGTGAGTATCTTTGCCTTAAACCCCTTCCTTTTTCATTAAAAAAAATAAAGTATAGATTGGTATCTTCATTAATAATACATATCCATATATGACAAAAACTGATGGTTGTCTGGGATACCACTCATTCTACTAACAAGGTGCTATAATACTCTCACAAAAGTCAGAGGTGACAATGTATAATACTTACTTGATGATGTCCCCTTCAAGAGCAATCACTCGTTTAATGATCTTCTGTTCTGGGTTTCTTGGAGACCTAGATAAAAAACAGGAGGGGCGATTATTCACTCAGCAGAGTTCACATTATTTTAAACAAAATGAAGAGAAAAACCAGCTTGAAAATGAGAACTGTGCAGATTTTGGTATTCTGCCTGATATCGCATCTATCATTGCAGAAGTGAAGGTACTGCTATCACTGTCATTTCAGTCTACTGTGTAGAAAAGGGGGCAAGAGCCAGGAAAAAAAAGTAAATCCGAATTACCAAGGTAATTTATTCTCTTTTTGTTGCAAAATAAATGTAAAAAATATTCACTGATGATCAAATTAATGCCCTGTTATAGAGAATGCTGAGATGGATTCAGATATTTAAAGATGAATTTACTACTAAATGCCAAGACAGTAGCATACATAAACATTTATGTTAGTCATTTATTTCAGAGTAAATGGAAAATTACACAATCTGATGAAAACATTTCTCTCCTAAAAACAGTTTTTTAAAAATGAAGAAAGATCCATACTGCATGGAAGAAACTTAACTTAAAAAGAAATGATAGTGACAGCAGTTATAAATTAAAAAAAAAAAAGAGTACAGAATCTGCTGATTATCCAACAATTTCCTGCAATACTGATTGTATAATATAATGGTCAGAAATTGACACATAGTCCTCATTTAGTAAATTGCTCACAGATAAACACCCTCTCCTTGCATTTGCAACCTTTGTAGGACTATAAAGCAAAGGAAAGCTGAAGGAAGATAATAAGGCCAGAGCTTCACTCAGAGATTACTTCACTTAACAATCAAATTGACATTTCTAATTGTGGTCACTAAACTGGTATCCTTTGCTTGATAGTATTTAAAAATTCCACCTTGGGCCAGAAGGAAGTTAACAAGTATTTTAAGAAATTAAATACATGTACGTACATACATACATACATCTTTTAAAGTGATTCATAGAGATCAGTGGGAATTATATATAGAATTGTGGATTTTACAGAGTTGTTTGCTACAAGATGGGCAGCAAAGAAACAAACAAAGACATTTTCATACCACCTCTGAAGTTAAATCTTGCAAGAAATTTATTTTTACCAACAAATTATACATAAAACAAACTAGTTAAAAGTAGTACTAAAATAACCACAGTAGGGAAGAAAATGCTTTTGAAATTTGAAATCCAAAATACAAGAATATGCATCTGGTGAGTTTAGTTACAAATTCTACCACATAATACTAATATTCAATATACATTTCTGAAAAGTGGTTTTTTAGAACTTAGCTCCACCTAAACCAAATATTGAAAGACGCTGAATGTTGCACAAACTCTTAAAGATTTATTAACTTTACAATTCTCTCTTCAGCCTCCATCCTTTCACAATTCTTCCATTGATCTTTATTTAATTTCACAGATTTTGTTTTTAACTGATCCATCAAAAACACTCCCTTTTAATTTGTGAGGTGGGGTGTTTTGTTTTTTTATTATTTTTCAACTATCTCGGAAGTTAAATTTTCATTCGCTCGAAGTAATTAGAGTACCCTTAAAGAAACATGGTTCCATCTTAGGCCCAGTACTCCTCAGTATCTTCATAAATGACTTAAATGAGGGAATAGAAGGGGAACTCATCAAATTTGCAGATGACACTAAGCTGGCAGGAACAGCCAACACCCGAGCAGACAAGCTCGGGATCCAGAAAGTTATTGACAGACTTGAACGATGGGCACTATCCAACAAAATGAATTTTAATGTGGAGAAAAGCAAGGTTTTACACCTGGGCAGGAAAAACCAAATATACAAGTATAGATTAGGAGAGACCTGGCTCAAAAACAGTAACTGTGAGAGGGACCTTGAAATCTTAGTGGATGATCACTTAAACATGTCAGCACTGTGCAGTAGCAGCCAAAAAAGCTAATACAGTCCTTGGTTGTATAAACAAAGGCACAGAATCAAAATCAATAGAAGTATTAGTACTGCTTTATAAAGCAGTAGTTGATTTTCAAGATCAAGTGAGGTACTAATACCACTCTACAAAGCCTTAGTAAGATGACATCTAGAATACTGCATCCAGCTTTCATCACCACATTACAAAAAAAATGTTGAGACTCTAGAAAAAGTGCAGAGAAGAGCAACCAGGATGATTAGGGGACTGGAGACTAAAACATATGAAGAA
>JANHJO010005441.1:48256-60559 GCA_032468235.1 Pseudoxyrhopus heterurus | reverse complement strand
ATATAATTTTTTTTATTTAGTGAAAATATTATTAACTGCATACATAAACATTCCCAGGAAGTACTTGTTTAGATCAAAATAAAACATCTCTCTTTGAATGATAGCCAAAGCTTCTTCATGTTAAAAGACTATAGTTTAGGATTATCTTATACATAGTTTATAGCAATAAATAACTTAGGAGCTGAAAGAGACTGAAGCAATGGCCCAAAGGAAGCAAGTTAAAGCCAGGTAAGTAATTAAGATCTGTTTATTAAACCAAGGAAATACAGACAATCCAAAACCATGCCAAGGGTACAGGGAGAATATTTAATTGCACAAGAGTGCCAAATAGGGGTTGCATGTCCCCAGAGGACTTTACAATAGCTTTTGACAGCAAAGAACTGGGAGGTATGAACCAAAATGCCAAAATTAAAGTGCTTCCCTAAAAGCCCAGGTGTTTTAAAATTTCCTAATTATGTAAAACCTGTGTCTTAGGTACTTATTCCATATTGTACTTACACCTTCAATCTGACTATACTACTACTACTATACTACTAAAGCTCTTGTTGCCATGACCTTTAACTGGGTGCATCATATGGCAACAATTTTTGATCCAAGGTACTTCAAATTAGGTAATTTACTTACTCTATTTCAAATTTCAATAAACATTTATACATTTCAGCAGTTACAGCAGTTCATCAAATGTATTTCAAACTCTTGTACATGTTTTGAAACCATGCTCTGAAACCATAAATTATCATGAATGAAGGCAAATATACATGTCCAGGATAATGTTGCAACTTGTAATCTGAGTCAGCCATCAGGACCAGAGGTCTATTCCTCCAAGCTTTTGGACTAGGTTGGAGTCCATCCTCTGGGAAATTCTCTCTCTCTCCAGACTGTGTTTTGTTTATTCTGTTATGCTGTGGATAACCCAGGGAATCTTAAAAACAAAGCACAAAGCAAAGTATTGCAAGATTTTAGTAATCTCACTGCATGATTTCATGAGAAAACTGAAATCTCTTAAGAACTCAGCATTTTCATGTAGATACTTTCAATCACAAGATGTCTCACAATTATGGCATTCTAGTTCAAAATTAAAAACAAGTTTGCTGAAATCCATGACATTTGATGAATTTATAAAATATTGTTCATTTAAAAAAATAAAATAAAATATTGGGAAGATAATAGCTAAGTGGAAAATAAAAATAAACAAATAATTTGACCACCTTGCAAGTTTTTTATCCACAAGTTCCCATCTATGCACTGTGTGTTTAAACCAGGGTTTGAATGCATGAAAGGGGAAAAAAATAAGGTCCCCCTTATGCAAATACAATATACCTAATTTAAATTGCATCACCTTTTATTTTAAAAAAGGTATTTTATTTTGCCATCATATACTACTCTGTTCTATTATGTTTTGGATACAGAAAACTGACTTTGACAAAAGAAACCTAAAGACTTTAAATTATTCTTATTTGTTATTTCTAAGACATACGGGATATCTATTTGGTGAACTGTAAATAAGTAAAATTTAATTTTGCTTATTTCTGATAAAGTAATGCACAGCTGAACAGTCAACATTTTAAATCAGAAGAGTGAACTGTTTCAAGTTAGAGAAAATTCAGAAGATTTCTTATTTCTAAGATTTCACGTTCTGACATATTGACATTTTGTAAGATCCTAGACATTAACAAAAGCTTTTTCAGTGGTTTTGCTGCAACTACATTTGCCATTAGGATACATTTCCAATTTCTATTATAATCCTTAGACTTCATTGATTTATGAAATCTGAGCAGTGATAATAATGGCAATTTTTTAATTGGTCTGTTTTAATGTGCTTTATATCATGTGTCTGATTTCAGAAATTAGCTAGTTCAATTTGTAGTAGCTAAGTTTCATCCATGGTTATATTGTACAATAGCCAAGATCATTTTGGGGGACAAAATTATGACACCTTACAAC
The DNA here is from genome assembly GCA_032468235.1 of Pseudoxyrhopus heterurus. Taxonomy (NCBI): domain Eukaryota; kingdom Metazoa; phylum Chordata; class Lepidosauria; order Squamata; genus Pseudoxyrhopus; species Pseudoxyrhopus heterurus. Next base: position 58,615 of record JANHJO010005441.1, on the reverse strand, counting down.
CACTTGATGAACTTTCTTCCTCCCATCTGAAAGAACCCAACAAATGTCAGTTACTTTTCTAAAGTTTAGAAGAGCAAAGTTTCATATAGGTGAGAAGCAGGAATCATGTGCCACCCCATCTCCCTGCTATTTCATATGCCATCTCCATTTTAATCAGAATTAGTTATTTTGGACATTAGTTATTTCTCTTGCTTTTAGTGTAATCTGTGTTACATAGTGATGTATCTACCATTACCAATTCAGGTGGGAAATGAAGTATTAACAATGTTCCTGTTCTCATGCAAATTTCCTTCGTAATTAAAAATTTCATAAAGACCAAAAATATGCCATGTGCAATGAAGTTTTTTGTATTCCTCTCCCCACCCTCAGTTTTTCACCAGGCATCAGCTGTTGCCTAAAATTAAAACTTTAAATATGCATCTAATTTGAGTTTAATGTGAAAATTATACATTCCACTGAATAAATACTAGTTTATCATTACAACCTGTTCACCGGGATTGAAAACCCATGTAGAATATAATTACTCATAAAGTATTTGTTAAATAAGGTACATTTATAGCAACACAATAAGGGATTAGATGAAAACTCTCAACTTTAACTGTGATAATGAGTGGCTCATTGTAGCTTAAAGGTTGATTAAGACAGCATGCTGGATGGTATTGGAGTCTCTTGAAAATTGTACTGCTCTGGCTACCTTTGAATTTCTCCTCACCCCCTAACTTGAAGGCTTCTAACTCCAAGACTGTCTTCAAATAGTAAGTAGTGCAGCTTTGAGAAACTTCTTTGTATTCTATTTGCTTAATAAATAGTTAACATAGTAAGGTACCTTTTCCCCTGCTAATTATGGGGAGGGGTATCGTAAATACAAAATGCTGAAAACACATATTCTAGAAAAACAGAAAAAAAGCTAAAAATGTATCATACTTAATCACTGCTTCAGTGTGTTTAAGTCTAATTTATTTCATTTGGTGATTACCGCCTCTATATAATCAATTTTATGAAACTTGAAATATTTTTATAACAGTGCTGCCTGTAACATCTTGCTCAGACCCTTATCATTTATATTTGCTTTTTTGTATTAGAGCAGGTGTGTCAAATTCAAGGTCCAAGGGCCAGATCTGGCATGCGGGGAGCTTAGATCTGGTCCTCAGGGTTTCCCTGGAAACAGTGAAGAACCAGCCTACGGTGCCTCTGCCAGTGAAAACGGAGCTCGTGAGGGCCATGCACGGCCCTCATGACTCTGTTTTCACTGGCAGAGTGCTAGCAAAACAAACTACTAGCAAAAGTGGCATTTGATCACACAAGTGATGTCAAACTGGCCAGCCCACTCTGGCCATGCCCAGCCTGGCCCCCTGAGGTCAAGCACAACCCTGAGGCAGCCCTCAATGAAATCGAGTTTGACATCCCTGTTTTAGGGATTCTTCTAAGATGCTGTCTTGATTTGATCATCCCCCTTTCCCCTCCAGTATCAAATATTTAATATGTAACTACTTAAAATTAGAACAGAATGTTTAAATTTCATTTTTTAAATAAAGTTTGATTTCATTTATCACTTTGAGATTGACTTGCCTCCAAGCAATTAAGGAGGTGACCCAAAGGTGATTTTTCCAAAAGGCAACTGTACTTTCTTGATTTTTTTCTTTGAAAATGTTTTAGCTTCTCAACCAAGAAACTTTTTCAGTTCTAATTGACTGGTGTGGAATGGAAGGATTTACATTCTTTGAAGTACAAATCCTTCCCAACCAGTCAGTTAGAATGGAAGAAGCTTCTTGGATAGAATAGACAGAAGACTTAGAATAACTTTATTGTCACTATGAATGTACACTAATCGGCATACATTAAAATGAAATTTCGTTGAAACAGGAGTTGAATTCATTGATCTCATGTCTCAGTATTATAGGAATAGGAGATAGGGCTATATAATTTATTTCATTTTTTCCCCTTTCTCTTTTCTTTTAATTTGCCAGAAAACCAATACAGACTATGTGCTAGGATCCTCCCTAGAAAATAGGTGGTACAGGCAAAACTGTCAGGCTGCATACCAAGACAAGAAGCAAAACTGATGGGTAGCTCCAGAGGATTTCTAGAAGAGAAGGGTCAAGACTGTTATCTTTTATTCTGTGAACATAGCCTTGATTCCAAAGAGCTGTTTCAAGATTCTGAGTCCAAAACAAGTGTGCTTTGAGAGTTTTAATCAGAAGAAAAAAGAATCAAGCTATTTTGAGTTTGTTGTGACAGAACACCTTTAACTCAGAATATTCCAATGTATCAAGAGGAATTGTTTTGTTCCAAGCTGAAAACAAAACACATTTGCTATTTGATGTATTCCCCTCATTCATGCCATGTATAATTGGTTTGACTTAGCTTTCTCTGGGGAGCACTTGGAGAACTTTCAAGGCAATTTAACAGTAGATGTGAACTTCCGTTTTCAGACTTTTAAGAAAATCAGGATGCTTTCAGCTCCAGATGTTTAATTTTTGTTGAAATATCTTTGCTATTTTGAGGACCTATTCCAGCCTTCAAAAAGATGTTATACATGCATAAGTAATAAGAGTTTCTCTTTTTTCATTTTGAGGAAAAGGGCCAGATATCTGATCAAGTACCTCTATGTATATATGTACACATACACACACACACTCCATATCTTAATATTTCTGATGTAAATAAATTTCTCCTTTCTAGTTTATGGAAATGTATCCTAATCTAATAGTGCCATAAATAAGTAATGCCATTTTATAAGTATTATTAAATTATATCCTTTTATTTAGAAAAAACATGGTATGGTGAAAAAAGTTCTATCCATTTTAATACTATTCTTGCATTGTTATTACCACTGATTTTCATTTATCCTTTGAACTCCATGGGGTTATTTATTTTTTTAATAAGTCCTTTCTTCAGAGACTTTCTTAAAGAATATATGAAATCTGGAATCACACACACACACACACACACATACACACACACACATGCACATTTATTAAATGAAGATATTTTCTCTGTGGAAGGTATACGTGTATATTCATCAGCAAATGTCATTTCAATTTATTTGTAGTGGCAAAATGACTAGGTAAATGTGAAATTAGTTTAGGATATGTGTAGTATATATGAGTATATGGATATGCATACAGTGCAATAATGTGTTTAATTAAAGTTAAATATTATGCAACATTATTACAGAGATTGTGTTGTAACTCAGAATAAATTTACTTTGTAACTTTAGCTTGATACAATGGCACTCAACTTTTAGATCTAATTTCAAATTAGGATTGAAGTAGAAATTTACCACATTTTTCTAAGAAAATTGTTTAAAGTGGGATCTTTTCCAGAATGAAGAATCCACTAATATTTACCTCAAAATATTTACTGATTGATAAGCTGCATCTAAAATTGCATGCATTTGAGAGTTGTTGAAAAAAATATTCATATTTTAGATAATGTTATACAAAAAGATATATTTCAAGAAGATTCACACAAAAGGACATAGCAGACACTGTATACTGTATATAGCCACAAGATTACAGAATTATAAAAAAGAGAGTTTTTAAGAGGTTTTTTTTAGTAATAGAAAATTTGATAGAACAGGTAAAATTCTTAAATGCATACTAGATTTGAACTATGCCATAGCCCATCTTAAGATATATTGTCTTTCTATAAAATGAAAAATTTATTTAATTTCAAAATTTAGAAAGCTTGTGTGTGTGTGTGTGTGTGTGTGTGTGTGTATAAAACATTTTATACATTTTCCATTGATATTTGAGTACCAAAATCAAAAAAATTGACAGCTCACTTGAAAGTATATGTCTCTTAGTAAAGTCTTTTTTAAATGTTTATATGGCTTAACCTTCTATGGTATCTTATGGGCGTATTGCCCAAACATTCTGCAAATAGGTGGTATAATATGAATAATTTCTTAAAAGGGAATGAGGTTCTTTTATTTGATTCAGGGCTGCTTTTTCTGCTGAAAAGGAACAAGAAATGCTACAGAAGTATGTAACTGCTTTTTAAACATTAGAGATACAGATTGTGAAGTTCTTTCTAATGTGACACAGATTTTAAACAGTGCGTAAAGTGAACTGTCAAAGACATCTGTCATGTTAAAACTTGTACCAAACTAAATGCAGCAAAATAAAAATTGTAGAAAAATTCACACCCCAGCTGCCATTACTCTCAACACTGTTGATCCCATTGCCGACAGATATATTTCATAAGATAAAATATACAGACAGGATATGGATAAGAATCAAATAATGCCTAATTATAAAACAGGGGAAGATGACACAACAGTAATGAAATGAACCATGCCAATTTTATGATATAAGAAAAATAATAACCTAGCTAGGTATTTTTTCCACTCTTATTATATAACTTGAATAGTAAATTTGGTCAGGAATAACTGTTACTTGCTTGCACTCATCTGTTTCTAGTGTTCACTTAAAATTAAACTGAGAATTTATGCATTCTACTATCTAGTATCACTTAAATCTATCTTTCAGGTCAGATACATAGATTCTAGTTATTTTAAACTGACAATATTTTATGTTTTTCAACAGATTTATACTATAGAGAAAATAGTTTTGACTTTTTTTCTGGAAAATACATGTATCTCTATGTGAGAACATATACTAATGCAAGTTGAAAGCTAAGATGCGTAACAATTGTACACTGTGCATATTCATCTTGCTTTACAAAAGAGATGTCAAAGTTTGTAAAAAATCCCCTCCAGGAGTAGAGGGGTAAATGTCTATGACTCATTACACACAAAATCACGTACAATTAGCTAATGAAAACACCTTTACTTAAAATAAAGATAAAACCTTAACTGACTACATGATTAAATATTGCTTCCATCTGCATCAGAATATAGAACAAAAGAACATAGAATAATGGGAGACCGGATGTACTTTCCCTTGTCTCGGAACTTGACCCTCACCCAAGGAATTCACTTTTAGCCAAAACATAAATCAAGTGCCTGTGATAATTTCTATGGCAACTCAGTAGAAAAATGCAGCTGTCTAATGAAACCTTATAATATAATGTTTGCATTAGCAGTAGTCTGAGAATCTAGCTAACAAATTCATGACAAGAGAGAATCATACAGAATTTAAAATATGTCTTATATAGAACCTACCTAGCAGAAATGTTGTTTAATAGCCTTCACAAAGGAACATAATGGTTGAACTAGGCTCAGTTTCATTCTTTACCTTCAGTTCAGTTTTGGTCTGTTTCTTGTCTTAAAATCCTTTTGACGTTCAATTCTGAATGTGAAAGCTTTTGTTCAGTTTCCTTACTCAAACTCATCCAAAATGTGGCTTTCTATTCATGACTTCATCCTTCAACTGAAATCTGTCAGCTTTGACTTCTTGATCCTAAGAAATAATTTTTTCTTTTAAGAAAAGCTTCAGTTCTGTTTGGGTTTCTTGTATGTAGTCTGCACTACAGATAATGTTGACAGCCGAGGCAAAATAAGCCCTTTATCTAGTGCATGCATAATATATCTCAGAGAAAACTTGCAAATAAGTAATTACTGCTGACATTGCTCACCAGTTTCAAAGTAAGATATATTCAGTTACCTTTTAGAGTTTAATCTTTTTAGAATTAAACGGCAGAAGAAAAGACATGAGCAGAATTATATAATTTTGTTACTTTATAATGCTTCTGTAATGGATGGTTAACAAGACTGTTCTACTTCCATGATTTTACACATGTTAGGATGAGTTGTACAATGTATGCATCCAGAAATAAACCAGCCATGTTACTGAAATCCAGCAGCAACCTAGAGATTAATACCTAGAGAGAGGGAAAAGGGATGATTAAGGAACAGTTGGTTCAAGCCCAAGCACTGGGAATGAATATAGCAGCATGAACACCTGCTCTAGCTATAGCAGCATGGATTTTCCACAGATAATACCATTCATATCCAAATCAAAGCTTTCAAGGACTTTGAGATTCACCAAGCCAATTTTCCAGCCATTTGTCTGTTTGTTTAATTTAATTTCAAGGCCACCCAACTCTTCAACGTTTTCAACAACTTGCAGTGAAAAGAAAGAACATACTGTATATCAAACGTTCTGTTTTATACTGTATGATATCAAAGTCTTGTGGGTTTTTTTTTGTATTTCTTAAACAATGTAGAAAAAGAATGTATGTATGTTCAGAACATTAGACTACAGTGAGTTGAAATCAAGGTCAGTGTATTCATCTAGAAAAGGGCAGGGAAGAGCAGATTAAGAAAACAATGTAGATGAAGCCTCTGTGGGAATGAAAGTGAATAGTCATGTGAGTTCTTGGGTGGAAAAGATCCTATCAGTTGAATGTCTATGGAGATTCTAAGTCATCCAGGCCATGGTTGTCCCAAAGGTGCTTTTTGGACTTTGTTTTTCCTTGAAGACATTACACTTCTCATGCAAGAAGCTTCTTCAGCTCAAGTTCAGAACTGAAGAAGCTTCTTGGATGAGAAGTGAAACATCTTGGGGGGAAAAACATCCTTGGGACATCCTGTCTGTTATTTAAGTTCTGACTAAACATGAGAGACCTACCACCAATCCCATTTCATTTTAAAATAGAGTTGCACAACCCACAGATCAGGTTGGTTTATTCTGAGCATTCGTAAGTTTATATTGCCAACATTTGGCAACAAAAGTTACATTTTAGGGGCATGATTTCAGCCAGGGGGAAGTGGAAGTAGTTTGCCTTCCAAAGTCCTGCAAAGTTTAAAAGAAAGGCTGAAAAAAAATCAATATTTTTAAGAACTTTATTGTAGGTGTTAAAATGTATTCATTTCGATCCACAAACCCAGAGCCCCTTTCAGGCTTTCAGGACCAGCGGGTGGAGGGAGGGGATATTCTGCATGAGTGGCAGGCATGCGTGCAACATGCAGCTCCATTTGCACAAGTGGCAGGCACGCACGCCCATTGCTTGAGCAAATGGAGCATGCATACAAGTGCTCGCCTGCTACTCGCATGCTTGCCCACCACTTCTGCAGCCCAGTTCAGAACAGCTCACGGCCCAGTAGTGGACTGTGGCCCGGCGGCTGCAGCTTAAACCCACCTAGAAACCCACGAAGAAGGAAACTGGATAACTATTGTCAGTATACAGTTTAGGAAAATTGCTAACAAAAAGCTGAAGTATCAATTTTACTGGTAAATTAAGCCAATTACATAATATGAAATGAATTTACAGGGTTAATCCTTAAGAAAAAATGGTTTGGGCTTTCATTGGATCTTTTAATAGTTAACTTCACCGAGATTTGTCTTTAAGAATACCTCTAGGAAATTGGCATCAGCCATGAGACTAGAAAATCCTTGGTCTGCAGTGGATATTTTCTAAAACATTTCCTCCCCCACCCTGAATGTGATTATGTTGTAGTGAAATAATACATTTTTGGAATAGGAGTATGTTTCTAAGATCCTTAAGATGCAAAAGAAAAGGTTTCTGAATATAGCCTGCTTCTTTGCACAAGGTGAATTGTCCCTCCTTTCCCTTCCTTCCTTTGTGCAGCATAAGAAAACTATATTGTGATTTAATATACCACCAAATGCTGTTTACTTCTGCTGTAATGGATGCTATTATGCCTTTCCTTTCTTCTTCCTTTTAATCATATTCTACAAAGACATGCAAATAAAGCAAGGTATTCTGAATACTAGATATATCTGTCTGCAAGAAAACAAGTGTAACAAAACTTTTTTTGAGAGAGAGAATTTTGAGGCAAAGGTCCTTGAGTGATTATGTTGATTTCTTGAATAAAAAGGATGCATTTGTAATACACACACACACACACACACACACACACCAGCAATAAGCTTGAAGTGGATGATAAAGAAATTGATAAAAGATTTACTCTACCACTCAGCATGCAAAGGAATAAAGCTTTACCATATTTCCTAATTAAATGTATGTTTAAAAGAGATACTGTAAATCAGAAAGAGAAGAGATCAGACTTTCCTTTTCTTTCTCCCTTTCCTTTCCTCCTTACATTCTCCTTTTTTATCCTTTATATAATACTACAGTGGAACATCTACAAAACAGAAATAATTTTCAAGTTTTTCTGTCACAATGGTTCTAGCACAGATCTGATCCTTAGTCTATAGGGAGAAACAAAAATTCATTTCAAACTGTTGATAGAAAATAGTGCCTAAGGGTGAATATGTGTTCATGTAGCAAGGCTGCCTATATAACTCACTAAGCATAAGGAGAAGTGTTTGGGGTCCCATTTTCTACTTGTCAGTTTTTAAAGCAACAGGTATAGGAAATATATCCTATGGCCGTGATGGTGAACCTATGGCACGTGTGCCGGAAGTGGCACACAGACCCATCTCTCTGGGCATGCCAGCCATCACCCATTGCTCTTCCGGGTTCCAGAGTGTGCATGCATGCCAGCCAGCTGGTCTTCACGTGCACAGGAGCACCAGAAACTGGAAGAGAAGCTCCCTGGCGTGGGTGTGCGTGCTGGAAAGCTGAGCTTCTGGTTTTTGGTGCATGCATGGGTGCTAGCCAGCTGATCTTCATGTATGCATGTATGCCAGAAACTGGAAGACCAGGTGGTCGGCACGCATGCGTACACCAGAAACCAGAAGCTCAGCTTCCCAGTGCGTGCATGCGTGCTGGGGAACTGCTCTTCTGGTTTCCAGCACTCCTGCATGCACGAAGGACTGCTCTTCTGGTTTCTGGTGCTCCCACATGCGCGAAGAACTGCTCTTCTGGTTTCTGGCATTTCCATGCTCATGCACCAGGAAGCTGCTCTTCCAGTTTCAGGCGCTCCCCGCCATGCGCAGTCCCATTTCAACACTCGATGCCAATAAGGTTCACCAGCACTGAATTATGGCATGCAGTTGGCACATGTCTGACATATAAAGTGACAACTTGCTTCTGATTGGCTGCAACATCAGCAGTGATTTGGGCTGTTGGAGATAAGTGGAATTCTAAAGATGGACATGTTTTGGCAAAATTGGTCATTTCATGGAATTTTGCAGGATATTGCAAAATAGGAGAGCCAGCTGAAACTACAATCCACCAACACAGTTGCAGCTACATAGCCATATAATGTGGACTCTATGCCCCATCTATATATTGTGGCATGGAGTTAGTCCTTATCCTATTTATGTCATTACAAGAATGCAACACATTGGGCTCTGGTAAAAATCATCTTTCAGCTTCTTAGTCAGAATTTCTGTCGAAAGACTAACATAGTATTTTGTTTTTCTTGCACAGGTAACAAGTTCTGGATCTTCAAAGACACCACCCTCCAGCCAGGGTATCCTCATGATTTGATATCATTAGGAAGTGGGATTCCTCCTCATGGTATTGATTCAGCAATTTGGTGGGAGGATGTTGGGAAAACCTACTTCTTCAAAGGAGACAGGTTAGTGTGTTGATTCTGGAAGGAACAATCATATTATTTACATAGCTTGCTTCTCCTTCATTCTTAGTATTAATGCATATTCAAAAATATGGAATATTTATTTAGCACTATTAGTGTTTCTGATGGCAACACTAATATTTTTCATTTTGCTGCTGAGCATTGTGCAGTTATAAACACAGATATAAATATATAAATATGCAGACTAAAATTAATTTTATATATAAAGTTAAAGCTTCAGTTATACATATAGCCAGGCTAAAAAAACAACTTTAAAATAAGCATTCTTTGTTGTATTTTCTCAGCTTTTCTACAGGAAGGTTTGTTGCTGCTTGTTGTGTTTTAGATCTATCTTGGACATTTGGTTCTTATAATACTTGAAGTATGCCCTATTTGAAATGTAGAAGAAATGCATTGCTGTTTTTTAATTACTATTTTTCTTCCCTTGAGCTACCTTTACACTTTTCCTGTTGGCATTTCTTTATTTAGTAAAACCATCAGTACATTGTTGGTGGACTTACTTTAAAAAAAGGCACATGAAGAGGTAGGTAGCACAAGAAAGGAAAAATACTACCGTATATACTTGAGTATAAGCCGACTCGAGTATAAGCCGAGGTCGTAATTTTACCCAGGAAAACCGGGTAAAATTATTGACCCGAGGATAAGCTGATCAGCAATAATGCACGCTTATACTCGAGTCGGCTTATACTAATTTTCGGGACTAAATTGATGCCTGCTGTGCGCGGATCAATTTAGCCCCGAAAATCAGCTGATTTGAGCCCGGAAACGGGCCGAAATTGATGCGGACGCAGTGCGTGCTGCTTGCGCATCAATTTAGGCCCGAAAATCAGCCCGTTTTCGGGCCCAAATTGATGCCGACACAGCGCATGCTGCTTGTGCATCAATTTAGGCCCAAAAATGGAGCGATTTAGGCCCGAAAATCGCCCCGTTTTTGTGCCAAAATGGATGGGGACGCAGTGCGTGCTGCTTGTGCCTCAATTTGG
>JANHJO010005437.1:67342-79764 GCA_032468235.1 Pseudoxyrhopus heterurus | reverse complement strand
ATTTAGAAGTTGAAAATCAAGTTCAATCCTTGGTCTCTATAGACAAAGACAGAATTTTTTTTTTTTTGCTGAGACTTTGAAGATCCTGCCATTTAATAATACTGATTTGGTAAGTTGGACTCATTGTATGGCTCATTAATATGTTGATCAGCACTGATGTTTGTCTAGAAGTAAAGTTGTCTTTAAGAGCTTTGTTTATAATGTATTTTTGCAGACCTAGGGTAGATCCACACTTTCTGCTTGATCGTTCACCAGTACGGGCCACTCTTGACAACTCCTCCTCCCTCTCCCAGAGCACTGCAAATTCATCCTTCCATTGTGGTTTCCAGCTCTCATTCGAAACTGCTGTTTCCTGATCTTTCCACTCTGTAGGGCATTTCCAGTGCTTTGTTTCGTTTAATAGTAGCCCCTTGTTTGGATTAGATTTGCCTCCAGAAGTTGTGTGGGCTCCCTTACTGGATATTTTTAAGAAGAAATTGGACAGCCATTTGTCTGAAAGAGTATAGGGTCTCTTCTTTGAGCAGGGGGGTTGGACTAGAAGACCTCCAAGGTCGCTTCCAACTCTGTTATTCTGTTAATGGCCAGTCGCTCTCCTGCGTAGCCATTTCATCCTGGGTTGTCAGGCTGCTATGCAATGTTTCAAATCTTTCAATTGACTCAGCAATGGCTCACATCCTCACTTCTGGAGATTTGTGCTCTGGTTAGCCCTGACATCCCCCAGGGGGAAAATCTTTTCAGTTTCTATGGAGTCGTGGGTGAAGCATGCTTTCCTTGGTCTCCTACGCCCTGCTCACCGTTCTGTGCATTTTCTTCCTTTAAAAAAGACATTTCAGCTGCCACATAGGAAGATGCCACTTTGCTTCTGTGAAGGTGATGTGCCAGTTGTCCTGGCTACAAAGCTCTCAGGGACTTAGACAGGAATGTAGGAATGAGCGAGCAACCTGCTTCCTATGGCTTTGGTTCCTGTGGCATTGGAGCCAAGCGATGCTGGGGAGTGGGTGGGAGAAACAGTAGAAAGGGTCTGCATTAGGGAGTATCGAAGGAGATTGCTAAGATGTTTCTGTGGATAAAATCATGGGAAAACAAAGGAAAAGCACAGGCACTAGTAAAAATCCCTAAAAAAAAAAAAAGGGCAGGCACTGGTATGCTGTACAAAGCTGCACAGCTGCCAGCCAACAAGGATTGGCTTCTTTCCATGGATAGGAAGGCAAGAAGCTGAGGAACAACACATCCAGTGCTCAGTGGCCATCGTCCCTACTTAACCCCAGCCCAGTCCCATTGCCATCCCTCTGGAATCTGGCTGGAAATATGCTTTAACTGCAAGGAAGAGTGAATACAACTTAACAAAATCACAAAGTTGGGAAAGAAAAGCTTCCAGGAAGCTCTCAAAATGACCGCTCATCCCCTTGCCATCTTTTGGGCAATGCACTCTACATGGGACTATCTCTGAGCTCACCTGAATACTACAGCTACAATCCAGCTGCAGCAACGCACTCCGTCATTGGACATGTCTCAATAGGCCCATGTGGCACCACTGCTCCACAAGCAGTATTCCAGGTACAATTCAAGGTGCTTGTTACAATCATGTCATAGGACCTAATTATCCACAGAACTGCCTATCTCCAATTGCCTGTCCTGTATGATCAAGGAAAGAAGGAATGCTTCAGAACTCCTTGAATAAATAATATTGTCTATTGGCACCCACAAAACACGGTTTCTCTGCTGAGATGCCTGTCCTCTGGGACAGGATCCACCCCAAAGATTCATATCACTTCCACCCAGGTAATGTTCAAGAAGCCTCTAGAATTCTGGCTATTCCACCAAGCCTTGGGTCACGACGAATGCTAAGCTAAGTGTACAATTATACTTGATTGAGGATGTGCATGATTTGTATTTTTTAATTTGTGTACTGTTCTTGTTTTTACAATATTGGTATTTTTCCACATTTTTGTTAATGGCTTTGACAATGAGGTGGCTATCCGATGTGCAAAAGACACAAAACAGGGTAGGGTTTTATAATGTATGTTTTAAACGCCTGTATTGAAGATGAGGATTGCGTATAGATTCCTTTTCAAAATAAAATCCCTAGGATGGAGTTCAGCTAAGAAATTAGAGAGTTCGGCTAATGTATTAAGCTTTAAAAAGCAGTAGGCCTGCATAGGAAAACTAAGTGAATTATGTTCCAATATTTATGGGCAGCAGATATGTACCCTTCGGAGCTCTGTAAAACGAATCTCTGTGATCTTAAAAAAAAAAAGAAAGAAAAAGTTCAGGACTTCACCTGTGAGAATTATTCCATTGCTTTCTTTCGCTGCGTACCTCTCTTCCTTATAAGGCAAACCAGGAAGTAAAAGGATTGTGCTAAATTCCATAACCATGCTGCTTGCTACCTGCTTAGGTACCAGGGTATTTTTTTTGTTGTTGTTGTTTCTTTCATACCAATGTAGTCTTCTGTTACAGTCTTCGAAAACCTGCACAGTTTGAAAACCTTCAGCTGTTCGTTAAAACGGCTTCTGAACTTTTCTTTTTTTGAGCTTAATTAATGTTTGATATATTTTGTGCCTGGAGCCGGAACTGAAAGCGAATGGGGATTGAATTGCTCTGCCTTTTTTTCCTATTTCTACAAAGGAATAAAAATGTACAAGGTAAGGCTCGTTTTATATATGGCATACAGAGTGTGTATTTGTTCACGTGAGTCTGTGTGATTTTGTGGTTCTGGATCTGATCTCTGTGATTATGATAAATATCTTGAAGACATATAGCCCCTCCAAAAAATGTTTTTATTCAAGGACTTTGGTCTGGCTTCATGAAGAATGATTCAGTGTCAGGTAGACAGATCAGGTCAAGGATTAATATAAAAATACGGTAATATTAAAAGCTGCTTTATCCTAATTATCCTCTTGAATAAAGCATGACACTGATTCTAGTTAAAACTATTGCTCCACAAGATTTATTTCTTAATTATTGAAATGCTAACAATCGTTTCCATCTCTTCTGTAAATACCTAAGGGATTTTCCAACGAACAAGTAAAACTGGATTCTCTGACAAACTAACTTTGAGGAAGTCAGAACGCTGCCCAGAATGTTATGTACCTGACATAATTAAAGTATGAGCTAATCTAATACATTTCCTTGATTTGCCATGTAGGAAATTGTGATTCAGGGAGTGCCATGAACTGTGAAGATTGTTTGCTTTCTGGACCAAGCTGTGGCTGGTGTTTCCAAGAGGTGAATTATTTCAAACACAAAAATAATGACTTGATGTAATTACAAGTTATATGTTTGTTAAATAATATACTATTCGTATTCTGAACTCCCAGCTCTAAGCCATATTCTTCAGGAGAAAAGTAATTTAAAGAGTGGGTCAACATACCTACTTTAGAATCAATGGAAATTAGCATATCCATTACTTTCTTTTCTTTTTAATCTCTAGGCCCTAACTCTGATTGTAAGCAATCTTAAAAGCTTTTTATACACCTTTCCATTTAACAAAAATTTTAATTCGTGACCTAGCAGCTGCTTAAGAAAAGCAACCCCGAATTCCACATTGATGTGCTTTAAGGATTATTAACCAGGCTCATTAATCACTTTCAAACTCACTTTTCAAAGGATTGTTCATATGTATAATTAACAAGTTTGGGGCAAAGAAGAATATTATGGAAGAAATAGAGATAATTTAAGTAGATAGGATATAATTGGTGCAAAAACTAGTCTACAGAGAAGTTATGTAACAGCCAAAAAAGATGTTCTACCAAGGAACATCTTTCTTGGACAGATAATATTCTGAATCTGATCTTGCATCCATTAAAACAAGGAATGAGAAGAAATAAATCTAATACCGGGGACACACACATTGCAACAGTTGTCTTATTTAAGGATTTATTAACTGAGGGCTAGAAATCGTCTAATATTTTCAAATCTCTCTCTGCCAATAAAGAGACTAGAAACTTCTGGCTCAGTTCAGCTGACCTAGTGATTCAAGCATGTTCTGGGTTCTCCTGAACCCAAATCATAGAGAACGGAATATGCTTCATGTACTGTAGCAAGACTGGGGCACCTCTTTTGCTTTGTAAGTGAAAACAGAACTCATGAGATAATATAAATATGGTGCCAGACACCGGCTTCTGTGTGAAATTGTGCATGCTCAAAACTGCAGAAAATTAGTAGCTTTGGTTTGACTGTTTCTAAGTAACCATATGACTTAATGTTTACACAATCTTGACTATGCTTACAGAAAACAGTAAAACTTTTTTCTTACATTCAGACATTTTCAAAGGAAGAAATCATGCTTGGTCCTGTTTCCACATTCCATTATTTGGCATTTGTTGATTTGATAAATCCCAAACCTGACCCTATGAAAGAAACTCACAGTTAGTTATAGAAAAATCTGCTTATACAGTTTGCCTTTGTCTGGAATGTCCTCTTGAGGAAAAAACAAAAAACAAACCAGGAACCTCAATGATGAGGAAACAAATTTGATGAATTATGATCACTATGATTGTGGAGATGCTGCGAAGGCCAAAAGTGTGAAGACCAGCCATAAGTCACTTTTGTCAGAGCCGTCCTCACTTCAAATGGTTGTTAAATGAATGGTCATAAGTCAAGAACTACCTCTATGGCAGGGCTGTCAAACTCCCAGCCTGCGGGCTGGATGCGTCACGTGTTGGCCACGCCCAGTTTAGCGAAGGGGGAAAAAGTCACAATATGTCACGTGATGCCGCCGTGACGACGCGAGTTTCACACCCCTGCTCTATGGCAAGAAGTCTCTCTTCCTACCCCATGCCATTCAGAACTCTTTGGCTGTTGGATCTGCAACTTACTTTCCCTGCCTGACCAGGTGGGATGGGCTGATGTAATGAGATGAAAGTAGTTCCATAGGTAACCTGGCCCCATGCCATATCCCATCTCTTATCTCTAAATAAATTCTTATTTATTTGTTTGTTTGTTTGTTTCATTTATATGTGACCCATCTCCACTTCCAAAGCAACTTTCCTTAAAGCCTCGTCATTTAGTTCTGATCAGCAAAAGTCCGTTAAGGATTATCAGAGATAACAACATACCTATTTTAACCTTGATCAAAATAAACCAACCTTATAGTTCTTCCTTTTACTTTTAATAATCTTGATCTATTTTTTTTCAAATAATGGCCTAGAACTTGATTTCTTTTCTCTTTTTTTGTTCTTTCTTACAAAATTCTTCCAAATTTTAACAACCCATGTAGGAAAATTATCCAGGTCACTCTCTTGGTTTGTTGTTTAACCTTTTAATTATTAAGACATACAGCTGCTTTCTTTTTATGTCCAGAGTAACATCTTTTCCTATGTCAGTCATGTAGCCTGTCATTTTTAAATCCAGTTTCAGATCAGTTTCAGTCTTGAACAACAAAACCTGTTCCTCTTCCATATCACCTTTTAAACAGTCTGTCTATAGAAGCACACACTTTTAAAATTAACACCTGAGTTCAGTGTTCAAAACTATCCTTCAATATGTTAAAAATCTTTTGTTCTATTCTGTATCAGTAAGCCAAATTTAAGCACTTCGCCTTCAATTGTAATCTTTAATTCCTTCTGGTTCCTTCTAGTCTCATCCTATCATTTTTTTTAAAAGAGAATTCAAAACAAAGGCATTTTCCCGTAGGAAGGACTGTTATGATTAATTCCAAAGTCTTATTTCAAATTCATATGTACCCTAGAGTCCATTTGTAGCTTTTCACAATTAAAGTTCTTATCAACCTGTTTATTAAAAAAAAAAGTCCTTAAACTTGAATTTAAAACTTTTTTTTTTTGCTAAGGATTGAAAGAAACTCTGATAGACCGATAAAATTTGTCATTCCAAAGATTCTTAATAGTTGAAAAGAAGTTAACAAGTCATTTAGAGCTCTGGTGGCGCAGTGATTAGAGTGCAATACTGTAGGCAAACTCTGCCCACAGCCTGGAGTTCAATCCTGATCAGTTCAAGGTTGACTCAGTCCTCCATCCTTGCGAGGTTGGTAAAGTGAGGACCCAGATTGTTGAGGGCAATATGCAAATAATGCTTCATTTTGAATGACCCAGAGAGTATTGTAAAGCGTTATGGGGTACAGGTAGTCCTCGACTTACAACAGTTTATTTAGTGACTGTTTGAAGTTACAATGGCACTGAAAAAGATGACTTAAAACCATTTTCCACACTTACAACCGTTGCAGCATCCCCATGGTCATGTGATCAAAATTCAGATGCTTGGTAACTGGTTTGTATTTGTGATGGTTGCAGTGTCCTGGGGTCATGTGATTCCCTTTTGTGACCTTCTGACAAATAAAGTCAATGGGGAAGCCAGATTCACTTAACAACTGGGTTATTAACTTAACAACTGCAATGATTCACTTAACAACTGTGGGAAGAAAAATCGTAAAATGGGGCAAAACTCACTTAACAAATTTCTCACTTAGCAACATAAATTGTGGGCTCAATTATAGCTGTAAGTTTAGGACTATTTATATATAAGCCTAACTGCTATTGCTATTTCCAAAAGTGAAAAGGAAATAGTTGAACAAAGTGTTCTTTTGAAGGTGCTGACCATGGTTTCAGCAAAAACATGGCTATTCTCTCATCTCTCAGAACTGTAAGCCTGCCAGAGATGGCTATCTTGCAATGTCTTTGCAAGGAGCAATTGTTCGGAACAATTGTGGGTGATCTCAAGTCCTCTCCTTGTCCAGAGAGGAATTATGAAGAGCTGCTGTACTTGCTAGCTCTTAATTCCACTGTTGTCTTTGGCTGTGCTTTTAGCAGAGCTGTCCTCTATTTCTTCCCTGGAAGTCCAACAACAGTCGATAATTTGGTTTGATACCTTTTTGAAAGTCTGATTTCTAAAACTAAAAGCCAACTTCCATTTTGAATAAATTCAGAAACAATTTTGCTTTTAGTATGAATAGGAGCAATGGCAATCTTGACTTAAAAGAAACTGTGTTGATGAGAAAGTAAGCTTGGTAAAGGTATATTTATATTCTATTGATATAATTATACACTATGCCTTCTCAGTGGAGCAACTTTTTTTTCTGATCCATAGCCAAGGCAGACATTAATGTTATAAATGTAACTAAGCATAGGATAGTTCTCCAGTTTCCCTAATCAAGAAAGAATCCTAAGAATTGCACGTGTGTGTGTGTGTGTGTGTGTGTGTGTGTGTTTGCCTTTGAGTCAATGTTAACTCGTGGACAAATCCTTGCAGTTATCTTTGCAAGGTTTTCAGAAATCATTTGCCCTTGCCCTTTTCCTAGGGCTGAGAGAGAGTGACTAGCCCAAGGTTATCCAGCTGGATTTGTGCCTAAAGCGGGACTAGAATCCTGTGGGATTAATGAGATTTTCTTAGGGCTTATTTTTACACCTTGCTAACTGCAACTTAAATATGGCTCATTAATCATTTTTAAAGGACATAACATGTCCTCCTGGCATTGGCTTTGTCTCTTCCGCAACCCATTGTGCAGATAATGTACATTCAAATGTAGCTGTTTCAGTCTGGAAGTGGTGATTTCCCTCTTCTTCAAACACAAGTTTGTGTGGATGATCTGGGATGGTTCCTTGACAGGAATGAAGATGGCATTTGAAGGGGATGCAGGCAGATTCTCTCTGTTCTAGTTGCCTCCCATTTTAATAGGAATAGCCAGAGACCTTGGCTTCCACAGCAGCACCTGAGGATTAAGGAAGAAGCACACTCAGCATGAGAGGTTGTGGGGAGGCTGAGAGAGGAATGGAACAGAGAGGTGACAAAACAAACAAGAAACTGCAGGCAAGTGAGATGATAGCTTATCATTCTAAGAGACTCTTTCTTAATTACCTCAAAATAAATGAGGTTGGAAAATTCCTCTTCAAGTTTTCAAGATTCTGTATCTCCCTAGACTATCATTATCATTAAAACGTTGATTATATGCCATCAAGTTGGTGTTAACTGTTAGCAACTCCATAGATAATCTTCCCAGGATAGCATTAAAAAATCCTTCATTGAAGTTTGTGTAGTGCTTGTATCCTTGGTTTTAGTTCATTCCTCAGTAGGCATGCAAAGGCTTGAATGGTTTGCATAGGAAAAACATTTTGCCTGCCCATGTTACGATTGTGTAGCCTGAGGCATGTTTCTACTGCTGAAACCTGTCCTCCATGGATCTTAAAATAGCTTACTTCCAAGTAAACTTATATTTGGATGTCAGCCTTAGTAGGAAAATATTGGAGAGGGGGGAACTAACTTTCATCTGTCCCCAAAAGGACATACAAACAAAACATCAAGGTTAGTGTTATCATGATGTGTGCATGCTTTCAAAGGGATTATCTGATTATCAATTGATGTGAGCTGATAGTTGGACTACTTTTGGACATGGATTTAGTGTTCTTCCAGAACACTACGATTTTTTTTGGTCGTACAAGAAAATGTGTACAAAACCAGACAGGGTCTGATAACAATCATGCCCTTCATCAACACAGTGATGTTGACAAACTCTACTTATCAAAGAAAATAGGTGGATGTGGAATGTTTCCTCCCTAGTCCCAGCCCATTCAGATTAAGCGAGCAATTGGCAAATATTTCCTCACTTCGAGGAGGTACCCAATGGGAGAGTCAATAGAGCCAGGGGAATCCACCAATCACTCTCCTTTACTTGTCCTACAGTCGGACTGTAAGGGTGGCACCAGTGCCAAGCCTGTTTCTGAGGCAGAATAGAATACAGCAATGAGGGTGGTTCACAGGAAGTTGATATATTTCTGTGAGCACAGGGACAAGGAACAGGACATTAGAGCAGGTGTAAATAATAGCCCTCCATTTTCAAATCAAGTGGAACTGTTAATCAAGAAGCCAGAATGATGTTCTTGTTCTTTTTATTGTAAGGTCATCATACTGTACAAAGATTCTTATGTAAAGGCATTGTGCTTTTTTTAATAAGGAAATCATGATAGGGTTGATTCCGTGGGTTTTCAGGAAAAGACAAGTGAATGGGACACTAGTTTCCTCCAGCTCCTTTCTTGCATCGTTTCTAAAGACTTACATAGACTAATACTTTGGATATTCTGTTCCACAGATATTTCAAATATAGACCCAAGTGATTTAAATATGGGCACGCTAGCCAGGATTACATAAAAAGACTCCAGAAATATATATGTGCTTTATGTGCTTTAATGCAAAATGTTAAACTAGGTACAGTTCTAGTACAGTACAGCTTACAGTATTTCTATTTAGCCATTCTATGATAAATGGAGTATTTATCATTTTTGACCAAGCAAAATCCTTTTTATTAATGAAAGATACCAAACCAGCAATATGTTGGATTTCTCCTCTGAATCATCCGAGAAATTGCCCTTGGATCCAAAGTGAACTTCTATTCTGCAATATATTTGATCTAACGTATATTTTTTTCCAAAATGGTTTTGAAATTAGATCAATTCCATTATGTTATTGGTAGAATATGGGAAAGAAATAAATTACTTTCCAGGCACCCTAGTATGTAGCTTAATCATTAGAAGCCCTAATCAGTCAAGAGGATATCTTATCTGGCCTATGGTTAGCCTAGCAAGGGTTAGGGTTAGGGTTAGGAAGGAAGCATGACCAGATAGGTTAATTCTACTTTATAGTCTGTTCATTTTTTACCGTATAATTTTTATTTCAAAACGTTTTAACCAAATTAAAACAATATTTTTGAACCAAAGAGAGAAAAAATAAGAAAAAGTAATAAAGTGAAAAATGTTAATGTTGTAAGCCGTTCAGAGTCATCTGTGTGTGAGTTGGATGGCCACATTGATTTGTTTAATAAATAAATAATTAAATAAAGTAAAAGAAATAGAAAAGAAAGAATATGGAAAAAAATGAAAAGGTAATTAAGAAGTGGCTTTCAATCTTCTTAACAGCAGTTATAAGTACATTTCTATTTTATTCTCTCTCTCTCTCTCTCTTCCTTCATAATTTTCTTTTTTTCACAATCTACCGTTTCTAAGCATCCAATCCATCAACTAATTCTACTTAATTGTAAGGTTCCATTAACTGAATTTAGCAAGTCAGAAATTACATTTCTACCCCTTCACTTTTACAATCCAAAACCTAGGATGCTTGCCATACACAGACCTCTTTTGCAGACTCTTAACCTACCATTGCCTTGCCTTTCCCCTGTCCTCCAAGGTCATTCCCACATCCCATTACATCTTCAGAGCAGAGGAAACCCAAAGAAAGTCCCAAAACACAATGATGAAATATCATCCAATGCATGCATGTAGCAGGAATTATTTCTTTGTTCTGTAAACACACATTCTCATGATTAATAAAAGCAATTTAGAACTACACATGGTACTCAACTTACAATGGTTCGTTTAGTGACTGTTTGAAGTTACAACAGCACTGAAGAAAGTGACTTGTAACCATTTTTTTACACTTACGACCAGGGGTGCATTGCAAAAATTTTACCAAGGGGTTCTCTGCCCGGTGGGTGGGCATGGCCATGGTGGGCGTGGCCTAGTCGGCCCCCTACACCACAGCAGGAGGGGGCGTTTTTGCCCTCCTCGGGCTTTAGAGGCTTTCCTCAAGCCTCTGGGAGGGCGAAAATGACCTCCCCCAGGCTCCGGAGGCCCTATAGAAGCTGGAAACAGGCCCATTTCCGGCCTTCCGGAACTTCCGGGAGGTCCGTTTTTCACCCTCCCCGAGCATCTGTGATCCAAAACAGGCCGTGTGGAGACTCCTGGGAGGGTGGGGTGGGTGGGGTAAGCTAGGAGTGGGATTTGGGGTTCTCTGAACTGGGCAGACTCTTAGCAAGGGATTCTCCCGAACCCCTGTGAACCCCCAGCAGCCCACCCCTGCTTACGACCGCACGCGATCAAAATTCATATGTAATTGATTCATATTTATGATGGTTACAGTGTCCTGGGGTCATGTGATCCCCTTGTGCCAATTACATCAACGGGGAATCCAGATTCACCTAGCAACTGTGTTACTAACCAAACAACTGCAGTGATTCACTTAACAACTGTGGCAAGAAAGGTCATAAAATGTAGCAAAACTCACTTAACAAATATCTCACTTAGCAACAATTGAGGTCAATTGTGATCTAAGTCGAGGACTACCCATATACCAATTTATAGATTAAGATAATTCCAACGTGATCCATCTTAACATTGTTTGCCCCATGCTCTCAGGAACATACACATCTAACATGACACGTCTCATGGGAAAGCATTATTGTATTCCCTTTATAATTAGAGCCTTCCATTTAATTAAACTATTGTGTATTTTACTTGGTTTGTTTTTTGTTCTTCCACTTCTTTGTAGAATTTTACTGATCCATCTGAAATTTATAAAAGGTGTGACACTCTTGAAAAGCTTGTTTCGGAAGGATGCCAACTGAATTTAATTGAATTTCCCATTTCCAAAGTAGAGATCCATGAAAACAAGCATCTGAGTGATGGGCCACAAAAAAATGGTTCAGAAGTTACTCAGATTTCTCCTCAAAAGATAACTGTTTTCCTGCGGCCAGGTAAGTTACATCATCATATCTATAAAACTTTTTAAATGGTCTGGTTATTTATTTATTTATGAACTGCCTCAATCTTGAAGAATTGTAAGAGTTTACAAAAAGCCGTGGCAATAAAGTCAATGCACAATTTGGTCTACAAAAAATACGGTAAGGATTTGAAAGGAGATATCTGAATACATTTACTAGAGAGTAAGCTTTGTTCAACTTAGGAAATCTATTTCTGAGTAAACACCTGGGGTTTTTTTTTAATCAAGTAATAAAAGGACACCTGAGGCTGTATGAGACACAGAACCATTTCTGTAAAGTTAATATTTTGTTCACAATAGCTTTAGCAATTTCCTTCTTTCCTACTGCAATATTAATATGGCACAGAACAATAGAATCCATCATAACTTACAAGCAAATATCTATCATTTGAACATATTATAATGCTACTTCAGTCCGGATAGGTGTTTTTGTTTAGCTATGATTGCAGCACATTTGATGAATAGATTTGAGAAATATACAGGTTTGTAGCAGGGGAAATAGTAATTGGTGAAAGCAGAAACAATTTACTAATGTTCTTCTCCAAAAGAGACTCTGCCTTTTCAAATAATTTCTCAGTAAGTGATGTTCTTGTACTTTGCCAACATTACTAAATTTCATTAAATTATTTTAAAAAAAAAAAAGTGCATCTTGAATTGGATCCACAAGGAAACTGTCAACCAATACAGCTCATGAAGCAGAGGTATAATATATGCAGTCCTTGGAGCACACATAATTGCCCAAGCTGCCTAATACCCAACATGTGGTCTTGTGAACCATTGGGAGTGGGGAGGGGCACAACCATTTATGACAGCTGGGAGGCCTGTCTCTGGAGCCCGGGGGAGGCCGTTTTCGCCCTTCTGGAGGTTCGAGGAAAGCCTCCGGAGCCTGTGGAGGGCAAACACACCCCCCCCCCCTCACC